>VKOC01029703.1:0-28373 GCA_009364415.1 Spea multiplicata
GGTATATGTGTGGATTGGTAAGTGTTGATTGGTAAGTGTGTGAGAGTGATGGATGTTATGCTGTACCATTTCCAATGTATTTTTCATTATATAATTATGCTCCAAAGTACATCATAACTCCCATCACTCTAGACTGTTCCATACAGTGGCAGAGCTGGGAGACAGATGCCTTGCACCCCCACCGCAGGACTCCTGAAAGGTAAGTGAACGTCAAAGAGGGAGAGGGTAGATAATTTGGAGAGGGTAGATAGGGAGAAGGGAGTGAGATGGGGGATAGTGGGTAGATAGGGAGAAGGGAGTGAGAAGGGGTAGATACGGCAATCATACTCCTATCATGCCAGGTCTGCGAGTACATCCTGGAATCTGGGTATGCCTGGGCATGATAGGAATGTGCTGTTAACAATCATATATATATATATTATATATATTAATATTGTTTATTAAATTGTTTTTGTCTATTTTGGTGTTAGACTTTTTTTATGGTGTGGGGGGTCATATTCGGTTTCTATATTCTGGTTTCGGCCAGGTAAATGCTGCATTTTCGGTTTCAGACCAGAATTTGTTTTGGTGCATCCCTACTACTAATGTATAGGGACAGGCCTACACCACATCAATTTTTGGCTTAGTATATAGTGATAGGGGTTATGCTGCACTATTGTCAATGTCTGGCTCAATGTATAGTGATACGGATTACGCTGTACCACCGTCAATGTGTGCCTCAGTATATAGTGGTAGGTGTTATGCTGTACAACCGTCAATGTCTGCCTCCGTATATAGTGATAGGTGTTATGCTGTACCCCATCAATGTCTGCCTCAGTATTATAATGATAATAGTAATGCTGTACCACCTTCAGGTGTCTGCGCCGGTATATTACGATAGAAGCTATGCAGTTTTTAAACTGTGTGTGTGTTGTGGGGGGGCGGGGGGTGGCCACATACAGGATCCACCCCAGATGCCAAATACTCTAGGTACGCCCCTGAGCTCATGTTCAGTTTTTGCAAACCAGGTACCTCAAAAAGTACATGTCAGGGGCCAGGTGCAAGAAATTTCTCCAGAAGCAATATTTTCTTCCAAAATATGTTCTAAGGTATTAGGATTTTACATCTGTAAAATTTGTGTCAAAGGTACCTTGTTCCTTTAAAACCTCTTGGTTTAAATGCCATACTGGGAAGTACTGATCACAGTATTTGTAAATTCACTCAAGTCTTTGCTATGTAACAATCTAACTGACCAAAACAATTAGAGATACATCTATTATAAGTAATTGTGTAAGTAAAAGAGTATAAGAGAGAAAAGGTAAGATAGTATTAGATATATTGGTACAATTTCATTAACTGAGATAACATGTAATTTCTCAGCAACTCCAAGCTCTTGCTCCACCAAAGGTTCTGATGTAACTGTAAATAGTGACCTTCATTGTCTTAAAATCATCCTTGGGTTTTTTAAACTTGCATCTTTGGTAAATTGATTGTTGGAGCTGTGTTCTAGTTCATCGTAATCATTGAAAATCATACAGTTCATATATTCCGATGCAAAAAAAGAAATGGACATACAACAAGACCCCAGTATCTTATACACAATAAATAAACTTGTTTTGCATTGGCAATATTATTTTTAGTTTGGGAATTAAATTTGTTGCCCGGTACTCATATTCTCTCTCATTCACTCTCTCACTCTAATTCTGGTTCACTCTCACATACCCTCTCTATGTAAATGTTTCCCCTATCAATCAGGTGAACTGAGGGCGATATGATGACGCTGTGGTAACGTCATCTTCCCGATCCTCCAATCATCCTCTGCTCCTGATTGGAGGATCGGGAGTTGACATCACCGCAGTGCCGCCATATTGCCCTCAGTTCACATGAGGGCAATATGGTGGCACTTGCAGCGACGTCCTCTTCCCTGATTGGAGGATCGGGAAGGATGTTATGTGCGGGAAGATGCGAACAAAGGAGATTAAAGATTGAAGAGAGAAGATAGAGAAGAAGGGAGAATTAGAGTAGGAAGATGTAGATGCAGAAGAAGAAGCAGAAGTGCTTGACCGGAGAAGGAAGGGAAACAGTGTGAGAGTGAATGAAAAGCTGTCCATTGGTTCGGCAGCCGATTAGCAGCTCCATTGTGTTGCAGACATGTAGAAATGACCTTGGAGTGCCGCCAATTGGCCAATCATGTTTTTCAAATGTAGTTAGACACTCTAAATTCAGTTTTAGTAAAGTGGTGTTTGCTCTTTATTAATACATGATACAAAACTGTTTAAAGACATCATATTCGGATACGTCATTTGCAGAAGTTCTTATGCAATCGCTAAAAATGTCTTATTTTCATTTTGCAACTGTAGTAGTAAATATATATCATATTGCAATGTAGTGTAAATATATATCATATGTTTTAAGTATTTATCGATGAACCTAGCATAATGTGATTATTTGCAATCAGTGAGAATGTTCTCATTCATACGATTAAAAGAAATAAATAGCCATTTGTACCTCTGTGTTTTCTTAAAACCACATACATAGTTATCAATTAATGCTTATTAACGGACCATAGAAATAGTTTCACATTTATAAGAAAAAAAACATTATATTGATTAAGCTACATAACATAAAGTGCAATCAGAAAGCTTATGTGATATCAAATAATTGGGAATTATTCTAGTCTTGATGCCCGAATAATTGTAATTTTAATAAAGACAGGAGGCGAGTATTTTGCATTACTTCCTTTACTGACACCAACAGCAGCAAAAGAAAGAGTTAAAGAACAAAAGTCAACAACCAATAACAGTACAGCATGAGGCAGGTATATAAACCCTCAGCCATCCCCCTACTTCCTCTTCATTGACTGCGAACCAGGAACCAACAACAGTCCAGGTGAACCGCAACGTAGCATCCAACCGGAACAAGCATCGGAACAGGACAGCAAACTCAGTGGTCGTCCAACAGGGAAATCCATGTCCCAAAGTGGTCAGCCAGACGGAGACCGCCAGAAGTAGTATTCACGCTGAAAGAGAAAGAGATACATGACAGCAAACCACGGAAAAAACCCGAAGGGTCACAGGATAACATAACATAAACAAGGGGAAACCCCATCAAAGAAACAAAATATCAGACCAACCAATACTCACCCAAGTAGAAATCTAAACGAGGGAGAGGGCGGGAGGGAAAATACTCGCCTCCTGTCTTTATTAAAATTACAATTATTCGGGCATCAAGACTAGAATAATTCCCAATTTTAAGGCAAGACAGGAGGCTTCCTATTTTGCAGTTTTAACGCCAGACACTAGCGCAACCGCCGCCGAAGACACGGGCCGAAAGTAAAAGGCCCTGAAGGTAGAGGCCCGAGACCAATCTGCCGCCCGCAAAATATCCCCCAAAGATCCCCCAGCACGGAGAGCACCAGAGGCAGCCGCCCCCCTAACAGAATGGGCCCCGAAAGAGGGCTCAACCCCGGCCAACGAGAGAAGCCAGCGAACCCATCTGGCCAGTGTAGGAGAAGAGACCGCACGAAAAGGATTCACGTAAGAAATAAGGAGCTGGGAGACCGAAGGAGGACGAACAGGAGCAGAGCGAGAAAGGTAAGAGCGGACGCACCTGGCCACACAAAGCCGGGGATCATCCAGGAAATAAGGGTAAGACACAGAGGAGGATAAAGACTTAGTCCGCCGAAACACCCGGAAAAATACCCCCTCGGGGGAAAATGAAATGTGATGCGAATCAAACGCCCGAACATCCGACACCCTGCGAAACGACAAGAGACACAAGAGAGTAGTGAGCTTCGCCGACAACTGCCGCATAGAAAGGGAATCGTTGTCCGGCCAGTTCCGGAGAAAGTCCAGAACCCCCGCTACATCCCATAAAGACTCGTAGCGAGGAGCCGGAGGCCTGGAGAGACGAGCACCCCGCAAGAGACGGCAAACAAGGGGAGCCCTACCAACCGGCTCACCGGAGAAGCCCACATGACCGAAAGAGATAGCAGAGCGAAAAACGTTGATCGTACGATACGATATTCCGGAGGCGAATAAGTCAGCCAAAAAATTTAAGACACAGTCTAGAGAGGCCGAATGGGGATCCACACGCCGTCCCAGGCACCAAGCAGCCCAGCTTCTCCAAGCCGACCCGTAAGACTTTCGGGTACCTGGAGCCCAAGAGTCGCGGAGCAGGGATTGAGCCGCCTCCGATAGGCCCGAGCCTGCACCAGATCCCCCGAGATTGTCCAAGCCACAAGCAGCAGACGACCTTCCAGAACCAGAGGGTGAGATTGCCCCTCCGGACCGAGAAGGAGGGACGGGGGGGAGGGGAGAGCCAGGGGGTCGAGAACCGACATCTCCAGCAGAGCTGGAAACCACGGCTGCGAGTGCCAGAGAGGAGTCACCAGGACCAGAGAGGTCCCCGCCCGGCGAAGATGGAGAATGACTCGAGGGATGAGAGCGAAGGGAGGGAACGCGTAGGCCCCGGAGATCGGCCATCGCTGAGAGAACGCGTCCGTCGCCAAAGCCTCCGGATCCGGGAGCCAGCTGAAGAAGGCTTCCGTTTGACGGTTCGTGCGAGACGCGAAAAGGTCCAGATGAAAAGGACCTCTCAAAAGTTGGAGCGCTAGAAAGACCTGGCGATCGAGACGCCAGTCGCTCGCGTCCCTCCAGTGTCTGGAGAACCAGTCTGCCAGGAGATTCTCCGAACCTGGAAGGTACTCCGCCTGCAAAGAGATATTGCGGGTCAGACAGAAGTCGAAGATCTCCTTCGTCACCTCGGTAAGGAACTTGGAGCGCACGCCCCCCAACCGGTTGATGTACCGGACCGCAGAGACGTTGTCCATGCGGAGGAGGAGGCAACAATTTGAACGATCCCTGGCCAGACTTTTTATCGCGAAAGAGCCCGCGATGAGCTCCAGGCAATTGATGTGGAGGTCCCGTTCCTCGCGAGACCAGAGACCTCCGGTAGCTGCCGAGTCGGACGCAGCTCCCCAGCCGAGCAGGCTGGCATCGGACTCGAGAACAAAGTCCGGCTGAGAACCGAAGATCGCCCGACCGTTCCACGCCTCCATGTGACGCAGCCACCACATAAGTTCCTGGCGAACCTCGTGAGTTAACCGAACCGACTGATCGTAGGAAGGGAGTCTGCGGAGGTGACGCGCCTTGAGGCGCTGAAGGGCCCGATAATGAAGGGGAGCCGGAAAGATCGCCTGAATAGATGCCGACAGGAGACCTACCACCCGAGCAAGGAGACGGAGAGAACAAGAGTCTTTGCGGAGGAGAGAACGGATCTCCTTCCGAATAGCCACAATCTTGGGCCTGGGGAGTCGAAGAACGGCCTCCCTGGAATCTATCTCGAATCCCAAGAAAATGACGCGCTGGGACGGGGACAGCTCGGACTTGAGCGTGTTTACAATGAAACCCAACTGGTGAAGGGTTTGGACAGCGAAGTCTCTGTGCGAAAGAAGCGTCTCCTTGCAATTTGAGAAAAGGAGGATGTCGTCGAGATAGACGATACATCGAATGCCCCTCGAGCGAAAGAGGGCCATCACCGGTTTCAACAACTTGGTGAAGCACCAAGGGGCTGAACTGAGGCCGAACGGGAGCGCCTTGAACTGCCACACGCTTCTGCCCCAGCGAAACTGTAGAAAGCGCCGGTGATCCGGGTGGATCGGAACGGACAGATAGGCGTCCGTAAGATCCAGTCTGGTAAACCAGTCGCCCTCCATCATGAGATCCCGAAGGAGGTGAATGCCCTCCATTTTGAAGTGGCGATAAACCACAAAAACGTTGAGGGCCCGAAGATTGATGACCGGGCGAAAATCTCCCGAGCGCTTGCGCACCAGAAAAATCGAACTGAGGAAACCGATCGGACCTCGCGCCCTTTGTATAGCACCCTTGTCTCGCAAAGCGCGGAGTTCCTTTTCCACTAAGGTTTGATCGGCCGCGGACCTGCGGCACGGGCGCGGAATACGGGATTGTACGGGGGGACAAACGAAATCTATCTGAAAACCCCGGACCGTCTGGAGAATCCACGGGTCTGAGGAAATCCAGCCCCAGTTGTGGGAAAAAAGGGAGATCCGACCCCCGACCCGAGGAGGGGAAGAAGGGTAAACAGAAATCTGACTTACCGAATCCGGAACGTCCTCTGGAATAGCCGGCATTGGCTCTGCCTCTAGGGGCTCCTCGTTGGACGAAGGGCCTCTGCTGGAAGGGGTTCCGGAAAGACGAGTGGCTTTGGTAGAACTGGCGGGAGCCTTGGGACGAGGAGCGGCTGGCGACCCGGCCCCGCGGTCGTCCAGCCCTGCCAGAAAAACGAGGTCCCGCTTGGAAGACCTTCCGCATAGACAACTTGGCCTTGTTCCAAGAAGTCAGGAGGGATACGTGACGATTCAACTCCTTCACAAAGGCGTCCCCGAAGAGAAGACCGTTCGCGGCTGCTCCAAGATCTGTGGCGCCAAGCTCAGCCAAGCGAGGATCCATACGTAGCAATGCTGCTTTACGCCGTTCTGTCGCGACAGCGACGTTGGCATTACCCAAGAGACACACCACTCTAAGCGCCCAGTCTCTGATGGTTTTAGGGTCGAGAGGAGTAGACTGAAGGAACGCCTTGTCTGCCAGCGACAGAATCTGAGTAACCGGACCAACCAGGTCCAACAGTTTATCCTGGGCTGTTTTTAAGCCCTGTTCCAAACCCTTTCTAGGGTCCCTCTTATTAGCCGCCAGTAACGCGACCACCTTGGGGTCGAACTCTGGGGTCAGCGCGACTTTGTCCGGGATGGAAGGACGTGGACACTCGGCCCTGAGTTTGTTGCGTGCTTCTTTGGGAAGAGACTTACGCAGCCATTTGTGGATGTACAGGGCAATATGTTCAGGAGGGGACCATTCAGTGGCCCTGGGGTGGCGCATAGAATTAGGATCGAAAAGCGAGGATCCAGTAGGGTCCAGCACCGGAAGATCCGTGGTTGAGGATGCCACATGTTGGGAAATGGAAACACCTGTGGTGTGCTGGAGGTCGGTCAGGTGGGGCTCATCCACCAGGTACTCACGAATGAAGCGTGAGTCTAGATCTCTGGACGAACCCAGATTCAAAGAGGCATCAGATTCATTGGAAGAATCAGCCCGCCACTCATCCACAATGGATAACGGCTCCAGCCGAGAACCATCCTCACCAGGAGGCCGGAGGTTAGAGATATGGGGAGCCTCAGATAATTTAGGGCGCTTGGCGGGGGCTTTGCCTTTACCAGCGGACACGCTGCTGCCCTTCCAAGGGCGTTTAACATTGGCCTGTTCCTCTTCTGATTTGTCAGAGTCCGAGTCTGAGGGAACCGCCACCGGGTCAGTGGACACAGGAGTTGGCCCCTGGGGTAAATTAGCCGCCATTTTTGACATAAATGCATCCATGGAGCTAGAAAATTTAGTCTCCAACCAGGCCATAAAGGTCTCTTGCGAAGGTAGATTGTCCTGAGACATGGTATGTGTATGAAATGACCGACCAGTAACCAGAAAGTACACTTAGAGTACAGTAGTGGATAACCCAGGGACTCAGCCTGATAAAGCAAACAGGTAGGTAACACAGGGGCTCAGCCTGTAAATATTAATAATTGAATATAAACCCAGGAGGTAGTAGAAGTCAAATCCGAATAATAACCCAATAGCAGGGAATAAACTGATCTCACCGCGGGATATGCAGCGAAAAAACGAGCGTGTGCGCCGGCAGGAACACAAGAGCAAACTGCAGAAAAGCCGGGAGACGAAACTAAAATGGCGCCGAGATAACGCGCGAGGTACTGGCAACACGCGATATCCGGGCGCCAAACCAAAGATGGCCGCCAAACGCGCGAGACGGAACCAACAAAATGGCGGCGGGATCTCGCGAGGCGGGATCTCGCCGTAGAGAAGAAGAAAACCGCACAGAGATAGAAGGACGGAGAGGAGCGGCCGGACCGCCGCCGAACACAAGCGGGGAAACCGCGAAACGGGCTGTCGCCGGGAGAAAAAAGCCGACGAAAAAGGTAAGAGCAAAGGGGATATAGAGTCCTCCCCCCCGAAGGGGAGGGAGACAAACGGAGACCGTGAAAGAGCCGGTCCTCCGAAAGGTAGAATAGCCGAGAAGGAAAAATAAACAAGCGGGGAAAAAAGACACCGGATAGGGGGAAAACCTATAAAATAACGAGGCAGGGAGAAGGGAAACTCCCAAACCGAAACAGGAGGAGAAATACACAATATTGAAATATATCAGGGAGAAGAAAACTCCCAATAAAAGGTACACTGACCTGAAGCCGTTGGTGAGCAGCAAAGAAAGAGGAAGTAGGGGGATGGCTGAGGGTTTATATACCTGCCTCATGCTGTACTGTTATTGGTTGTTGACTTTTGTTCTTTAACTCTTTCTTTGCTGCTGTTGGTGTCAGTAAAGGAAGTAATGCAAAATAGGAAGCCTCCTGTCTTGCCTTAAAATTTTTTTTGTATGATACCAAGGGGAAATTGGTGTACAAATCTCTATCACTAATGCTATTGCTGATCATAAAGATGTCCCATCTCTGAGTGATTATTCATTTGCAGTTTGTAATTAATGTACAGGTCATTTGCACGAGAAAACATCTTGTAAACTAGCTGATTTTTGGAAAGCAAAATGGGAATGTAATATTACTTAAATACTAAGAACCGAGGTAAATTATTTTTAAAACAAGACTATATAATTATGCCAGTGAACTTTCTGGATTGGACCCAGAGACTCCAAGCGAAGCACTTTTTCCTAAAGTTTTATCTCTTTCTTTTTATATGGTTAAAGCAGAGGTGTTTAGCCACACACACTCTCTGCTCTCTTCTCCTCCCACTTCCAACCCATTTCAAGCTATCTGGCGCTAGCCTAGCCCCAATTTTTGATAGTAATTAACAAATTCTAAGAACCATTGGAGGGTTAGAGGGCTCTAGATTGAGGTCATCCTGAAATGGCTGAACATTTCTGATGGTGCAAATCAAACCCAGACGCAGATATGATGTATCCTAGGAAAGGAACCCAAGAAACCTCAAATTGACCCTTTCTTCAAATTGGCATATAAATGATAAATGATGCCCCACTTACCGGTGCTTCTGAGTCCCCGGTGTGCAGCCGGGGCAGCGTGTAGATGTCTACGCGATTCGCGTAGACAACTTATGCTGCAGCCGGAAGGAGGTGTGGCTAGCAGCGGGGGTTGTCTGCGTCCATCGCGCAGACCTTCCCCAGCTGTCAGAGATCAGAGTTCCCCGCTTAGCAAGAGCAAGTTGGTCAAGCATCTGGACTTGAGCAGAAAGTGCCTTGGCAAATTCAGAGGAATCGATGACCCTGTTGCAATCTCATGTGTACCATTACCGAATAAGCACTCACCACAGAAGTTTTTCAGCCCTGAATCACCTAGCAAGGGGTTGAGCACCTAATCTGACATGGATTTAGATGATTCCCAACAGTAAGGAGCCCCGGGTGTAGGCAGGTAAAGTTCAGTACTGAGTGTAATAGACAAAGCACAGACAGATCCAGATACATGTATAGGTAAACTGCATGCTAGAGTCACAGTTGGGTGGCACTGGATGCCGAACACTGGATGCCGAACTGGTGAATGCAGAATTGATGGTTAGACACAGCCAGGTTTGGTAGTCATAGATCACATTACAGGTGGTCAGACAAGCCAGGTACAGTACACAGGTAGGACAACACATGATCAGAATCAGTAGGCAGAAGAGGCAATAACAGCAAACACAAACTCAGGAGTGGTGCACCAAGACTGTGAAGCTATTGGCCATACAAAATAAGTCCTGTAAACACATAATTCATGTTATTTTCATGAATGCCCTGATGGAGTTTTATAAGATTATGCTTCCAGATTAAAGGGACCTTAATTAACCTTTTTAATAACATACTTCTAGGGTACACGCAGCTCATTTCACTCTTGGATGCTAGGACAATCTTTTTACTGACAAAAAACTCATACAGGCTCATATCTTGATGAATACTCACCAAAAGTATGGCAGACAGGCTACAGGCTATGTTGCCTCCAGTTCTTCATTCCAGTCAGAAAGGCTTTCCTAGGGGCTGCCACATGCTGGTGGGGATAAGAGCGGCAATTGCAAACATCATGCTGTGACAAAAAAATAAACCAAATCTGATTGCATTAATTAGCCTTGATGTTGATAAGGCTTTTTACCAAGTGGCATGGACACACCTCATTAGGACCCCTAAATTTCCAGTATTTTGAACAGCTTTTCCTTGACGTCACTTGACTACCCAACCATGAATAACTGTAACTGATGTGGTCAAGATGTTAAGAGAAGTGAGAAAGGGTTGCCAGCTGTCACCTTATTTATTTAGTATTGCCTTTGCTTTTCTGATTCGGGTCCTTGATAATTCCACAAATTTTCTGGACATGGGAGTGGCATGTAGGAAAGTTGAGGATTCTGCATTTGCAGATAATAAACACCTGGATGTCTCTCAGCCACAACAAGTACTGCCTACCGCTGTATCATTTCTGAGAAGGAGGGGAGTCCGATAGGCCTCTTGGTTAATTTCACAAAGACTAAGGCACTTAAACTATCATCCCAGGTGTGACCTTGTGGTGTGTCGGATTTGCATATAAATAGGGAGCCTAAGGTGCTAACATATATAGGTATTAAAATATCCAAGATCTTTCAGAAATATAATCAGTTAACATGTCTCTGATTTTTCACAAAATGAATGCTGAGTTGAACAGCTGGGAAAAGCTCCTTCTTACGTTCTTATGCAGAGCAGTACTGATAAAGTAACCTTAGAAAATTATTTTTAGCAGATTCAAACTTTACCAGTTGTACTGGCCCTAAGTGTTGTGGTAAATTTGGATAGAAGCAAATTTATTTGGCAAGGACAGAGATCTAGTAATTAGCTTGTCTAACTTGCAGAGATCCAAAACACAATTGGGACTTAATGCACCCAGTGTTAAATATTACAATTTATCCACAAACGCTAGATATGCGTTTACATACACCTAGACCTACACTGCAGCCAATCCTCTACTCACAATTAAGGCCTGGAAAATGATCAGACTGAGACTGGGATGCAATAAGCAAGACTCCAAATTCCAGTCTTGCCTTTCAGAATGGGCAGGCCTTACAGTCATATGTTACTTGGCAGTCCCAGGGTGTGCGCTTTTTTTACACACTCCTGAACTGCGGCCGGGAAAGGGTCTTAACATATGAGGAATGTTAAAACAAAATATCTACATGCACCTTTCCAGATTTATATGATCCCAAAGACAACATTTCTTGCACAAACACTGGAATAATCCTCTAGACCAGGGGTGTCCAAACTGCGGCCCTCCAGCTGCTGCAGGACTACATCTCCCATAATGCTCCTTCAGCTAAGGGGCTGGCTGAGGAGTATGGGAGATGTAGTCCTGAAGCAGCTGGAGGGCCACAGTTTGGACACCCCTGCTCTAGACACTACGCTAAGATCCCACCCAGTAACTCATGCGGGGGGGACCGATAATTAAGAAATCCCCCCCAGGGCCATAGGACCTCCCCAATAGAAACGCCACAGGAGGAGAGGGGTGCCGAGCGGTTGTTTTCAGCAACCACTCGGCGTCCTTCTGCTTCCTGCCGCCACCCACCTCAACGCTGCCCCAACTGCAGTGGCGGGAGCGTAAGGCGTCTGTCTCGGTGCTGGCGCTCCACTCTGAGTGCCGGCATATGACGTCATATGCCGGCGCTCAGCAGTGAAGCCGTGCGTATCGCGGCAGAGCAGCGAGACAGAGGCCTTGCGCTCCCACCACAGGGCTGCAGGGTAAGTGAACTACAAAGGGGGGTAGATAGTGGGTAGCTAGTGAGAAGGGGGGTAGAGAATGGGTAGCTAGTGAGAAGGGTGGTAGATAGTGGTAGCTAGTGAAAGGGGGTAGGGAGTGGGTAGATAGTGTGAGAAGGGGGTAGGGAGAGGGTAGATAGTGTGTGAGAGGGCTTGGATAGTGTAAGAAGGGGGGAGAGATGGGGATAAAGTGGGGATCTGATGGGGTAAAATGCTGCCCCCCCCAGATTTTAGGGGTTTCTACGCCCATGACTGCAAGTAGGGACTGGGAAGTAGTAACCCCTGTGTGAGTCACACTGAGTGATGCGAAGAATCGGATCATGAAGCGGATCATTTCAATAAACGACTCAAAATGAACCGATTTATTTTACTGATCTGAACTTCTCATCACTAGTGAGCATTGAGTAACACTCAGTGTTGCCTTTTAAAGCAACCGACTGCTTAGGCCATGCCTCCGGAAGGGATATATTTAAGGAGGAAGTGACAACGCACACATGCCTAGGAGCAGTACACAGAAACAGAAATGCAGGCAGGCATGGAGCAGGAGAGAGCCAGAGACCCATTAACTGCAGAAACCAAGGTGAGTTTCACTAGGGTCCTGACATAAGGTGACAACGAAATGGATTGTTTTCTCAACATCTGGGTATTACAGACTATGTTTATGGGTGGGGTGTTGCTCTGTATATAAGGAAGTGGTTAAACTCACAGAGCTTGCTCATTGTAAGGGGCTTGCATTTTGTAAGTGACCAGTTTGTGCACCACAGCAGTTCATGCAACACAAGAGTGCAAGAGAAAGGAGGGTAAGTGACATAAAGCAATTGTTTAAATTCTGTAAGTGCTCACGTCCCTTTATAAAGTATGAGCAAGCTTGGAGATCTCACTCAGTGCACATCATGCCATATGTATGCATGCTTGGAACAGCAGTTCCTGGGTCCATATCACTGTGGTAAGTGTGATCAATTGGTCTCTCTGGAAGCTGAGGATGGTGCTCTGAAGAGGCACATTGAAACACTGAGAGAGATTGACAACCTTGAGAGGAGTCTGTTGCTCACTGAGCAAAGTTTAGATGGTGCCCCTAGCAATGAGGGAGGAGATCAGTCAGAAGGGAGTCAGGCACATAGCTGGGTAACAGCTCTCCCTCCCAACACATTAAGTGAGCACGTTGGGGAGGCAGACTCAGAGGTAGGCTTTCCGGAAAAAGCTGTTCTCTCTAACAGCGGGGAAAGCAGCTCATCCAATGTGCAGAGGATCCGAAAGGAAGGAAAGCCCAGGCAGGTTGTGGTGGTAGGGGATTCAATAATCAGGAAAACAGACAGGGTAATCTGTAGCTCTGATCGCAGCAACCGAATGGTTTGCTGTCTCCCGGGTTCGACATGTTGCGGACAGAGTGGATAGATTAATGGGAGGGGCTGATGAGGATCCAGCTGTCTTGGTGCACATTGGCACCAATGACATAGTAAGAGGAAGATGGAGTGTCCTAAAAGGTAATTTTAGGTACTAGAAAGGCAGCTGGAGATTAGGCAGCTAAATGCATGGCTGAAGTCTTGATGTAAGAAGGAGGGCTTTGGCTTTTTAGAGCACTGGGCTGATTTTGCTTTGGGGTACAATCTATAGTCATGATGGATTGCACCTAAATGCAAGAGGGTCCAATGTGCTTGGGGAGAGAATGGCTAGACGGTTGGAGGAGATTTTAAACTAGGAATGGGGGGGGATAAATACCGGGCTAGACAGTATAGAAAGGGAAGGCGGTTTACTTAGTAACCAGGTGGGTGGATCTGGGGGCTTGGTCTATACAGATAATAGGGAGAAGCATATATTTTGCCCCCCAAAGCAAGGACAGAAAGCGATTGCAGCATCGGTGTTAAATGACAAGCTAAAGGTCATGTCTACAAATGCTCGCAGTTTAGGGAATAAGATCCATGAACTTGTAACAGTTGTGGCAACTGAGAATGTTGATATAGTGGCTGTTACTGAGACATGGTAGAATGAGAAAAATGACTGGGACATATCAATACCGGGGTACTCTTTATATAGAAAAGATAGAAAGGGCAGGAAAGGGGGAGGGGTGGCCCTATATGTGAAAAATAACATAAAATCTAACTTAATACAAGTTGGTGAGGAGAACTTAGAAGTCGGTTTGGGTTACAGTACAATTTGGCAAAAGTAAAGTAACTCGCATAGGTGTGATTTATAGACCCCCAGGACAAGTAGAAGAACTCGATAATCTACTAGTGGAGGAAATAGCTAAAATGACAGTGAAGGGGGATGTTATAATCATGGGTGACTTAAATCTCCCTGATGTGAACTGGAAAACGAAAGTAGCTGGCTGTACCCGGAGTGCGGATATTCTAAACTCCTTACTGGGATTATCTTTAAAACAGGTAGTTGAGGAACCAACTCGTAAGGAGGCGATATTGGATTTAATGTTCACAAATGGAGATTTGTTAACAGATATATTTAACGAATCATTGGTAATGGGAGTTGTCCCTGGGGATTGGAAAGTAGCGAATGTTGTGCCCATTCACAAAAAAGGCAGTAGGGAGGAGTCGGGAAACTACAGGCCAGTTAGTCTTACATCTGTAGTGGGGAAATTAATGGAAACAATGTTAAAGGAAAGGATTGTTGAACATCTCAAGTCACATGGGTTTCAAGATCAAGAACAATATGGGTTTTCCTCAGGAAGATCTTGCCAAACAAATCTTATTGATTTTTTTGATTGGGTGACTAAAGTAATTGATCAAGGTGGTGCAGTAGACATTGCGTATCTGGATTTCAGTAAGGCCTTTGACACTGTCCCACATAGAAGACTTATAAATAAACTGCAATCTCTGGGTTTAGATCCCAATGTTGTTGAATGGATTAAGGAGTGGCTGAGTGACAGACAACAGAGGGTTGGAGTCAATGGCGTATATTCAGAACAAGGTCTTGTTACCAGTGGGATACCTCAGGGATCTGTACTTGGACCCATTCTCTTTAATATTTTTATTAGTGATATTGCAGATGGTCTTGATGGAAAGGTATGTTTATTTGCTGACGACACAAAAATTTGCAACAGAGTTGATGTTCCTGGAGGAAGAAATCAAATGGCAAATGATCTAGGTAAGCTGGAAAAATGGTCAGAGCTGTGGCAATTGGCACTTAATGTAGATAAATGCAAAGTAATGCACCTGGGGCATAAAAACACAAGGGCAGAGTATAGAATATTTGGTACTGTCCTAACCTCAACGTGTGAAGAAAGGGATTTAGGGGTAATTATTTCTGATGATTTAAAGGTAGGCAGACAATGCAGTAGAGCAGCAGGTAATGCTAGCAGAATGCTTGGTTGTATAGGGAGAGGTATTAGCAGTAGAAAGAGGTAAGTGCTCATACCATTGTACAGATCACTGGTGAGACCTCACTTGGAGTATTGTGTACAGTACTGGAGACCGTATCTCCAGAAGGATATAGAAATGTTGGAGAAAGTTCAGAGAAGGGCTACTAAAATGTTTCATGGATTACAAGATAAACCTTACCAGGACAGGTTAAAGGATCTTAACCTATATAGCCTGGAAAAAAGACGGGAAAGGGGGGATATGATAGAAACATTTAAATACTTAAAGGGAATCAACAAGGTAAAGGAAGAGAGTTTATTTAAAAGGAGAAAGACTACCACAACAAGAGGACACAAGCATAAACTAGAGGGGCAAAGGTTTAATGGTAACATAAGAAAATATTACTTTACAGAAAGGGTAGTGGACGCATGGAATAGCCTTCCAGCAGAAGTGGTAGATGTTAATACAGTAAAGTCATTTAAACAAGCATGGGATAGGCATAAGGCCAAGCTAGATATAGGATAAGGGCAAGTACTAAAGGAAAGTACTCAGAGGTTGGGCAGACTGGATGGGCCTACTGGTTCTTATATGACGTCACTTTCTATGTTTCTATGTTTGATCTATATTCCAATGCTGAGACTCGGGCTCAAAGATATATACTTGGGTTGGGACATACGTTCTTTCTGAGTAGTAGTCCAAAGTCCTAAAGCATCAAGAGAAAAAAGGGAAACAAGGGAGAAATTGAAGTTATAACAGTGTAATAATAACTTGCTTGAATGTATCATGTCTGTTTTATTGATCATCATGGCGTGTACTGATGTTTTGTACTTGGTGCAAAGCGATCAATTATTCTAAGGCTATTACATTAACATTTGTAAATAGGCACAGAGAAGCATTGTACTGCTTTGGTAAAGATTTTGGCCTTTGTAAACTCTGTACGTGGATTTTATTCTAGGCTTCTGTTATTAAGCAGATTTGGTTTTAATACTATTCAACAGTTATGTGTCTAAATACATGAATTCATTTAAATGCATTAACCTGTAACATGATCCAACAGTAAGATTACATCTTCACAATTCTAATTTCCATTAGCTACTTAACAAAAGGTGACTTTACAAATAGCTCAAATAACTGCAAAGCGATGAAAGAGAGACAACTAATTCTCTGTTATGATAGTGTTGAAGAAAATTTTAACTGACTGCTGATAAACCTGCAGTAAATATGAAAATAATTGGGGTTTCAATGTATAAATTTAATTAAATAATTCAAGTGTGAATTGTGCCTTTTGTGAATTAAGTGTAACATATTTTCTTTTCAGTAAAGGTTGCAATAATTATTAAATTAATGTTTTAATATAAAACTGTCATTTATTATTTTCTTACTTGGTTATATTTAGAAAATCAGGGCAATTTATAGTAGGGCAAAGTAGCCAAAAGCAACTTTAACAACAGAGTATGGTCCATTCAAATTAATGTTATTTTTTGGGAGTATGGCTTTTCTATATATTAAAAAAAATGGTTTACAGTCAAAAGTCTTCTAGGGAGAAGAGGTGCCTCCTGATGGGTCTGTGACCAGCAGCTTCTCAAAGAATAAAAAATAAAAGTCTGATCCCTGCTAAACAGAATTGGGCAACTTCAAAAATTTCAAAATTCCAAATTGAAAAACCGAATGCATGTCTCACTCCCCCTTCATACCTTAAGTACAATGTGTGGGGAAAAAAATTACTACACTAACTCTTTGACAAACACCAGAATTTGAAACACTCTGGGGTGTCTAGTTTTCAAAAATACATGGCTTGATGGAGGTAAATTGAGTTAGCCAACTTCACAGATGTCGCAAATAGGACATGGGCTAGGATTATCACATTTGGAAAAAAATGGTTTCGAAATAGCAAAACACTACTTGTACTTATTGGCCTATAACTTGCAAAAAAAGAGTCAATTTATCAGGATTTTTCATTAACTTTTGTCAATGAGTCAATAGTTTTTCGGATTAAAGTAATAAAAAGTGTGGGGTTTTTCAATTTTCACCATATTTTATAATAGTAAATAGTATCTCAAGAAAGCCTTTCTTGTGCTGAAAAACCCAATATATAATGCTAAACCTTAAGGGGTTAAACACAATTTAGTATTGTGTTTGTTCCCTAAGCCTAATGTAATTTGTTTTATACAGTGGAGATTGCAAATTATTAATAGAAGTGTTTCCCAATCCACTTCTCCATGCACACTATCAGGGCAGCAATTAGTAATAACAAAAAAAAATAGACTGCTATTAAATTATTAATAGAAGTGGTTCTTAATCCAGTTCTCCATGCACACTATCAGGGCAGCAATTAGTAATAACAAAAAAAAATAGACTGCTGGTGTGCCTTGATGACTGGGTTGGAAACTGCACATTTGTAGCTAACTGTAATATGTTGCCCAGAATCTCCAGTATAAGCTTCATTAAGCCTTAAGATACTTCGCATAGGCTTTTCTTTCACTTTAAAATGCATCTTAATGGTTCTGTGTAATAAATAATGTATGGGCAGCCTGTGTCTACTTATTTTGTACACAATCCATCTTCACATATTGATCACTGTTCAGAATTTGTTGTATAGGGTGGATGTGCAATCATTGTGTCCCGGCTCTGGGGACAATGGAATTCCCTGAGTATCAAGAAATAAGATAGCCTTAATGAGCCTTTATCTTTCTAGGCACAGGATACAGGTACTGTGTGATCTGCAGTTATCAACAGTATGTCAAAGAGTGATAATAGAAATGGCAATGAGAACAAAAATGCACATGTATATTTTATAGAATTTGATAGCAGTAAAATTCTATATTCAGAATAAATGCAGGTAAGGCTACTGATTTTTATCTAAGCGTAGCAGATTCTGGAGTAATGATGTCATTAGTCTCAGGAGAGACAGACCTTTAATGAGTGGATATGCTATGCAGTAAGATGTGTAACATAAGATGTGTTATGGTCACCATAAAGTGTTTTCTATTTCGGTTACTTAGGCAATATCAAACTTGATATCAAAATGACTCAAGCTGACTTGTGAGCTTCTACCAAGGCTATAAAACAGCAGAAGCTGATAACAGTGTTGTAGGATATTCAAAAAATGAATTTTGCAAACTAAGACTTCTTTCTGGCCTAATGATGGTGATCATTATAATGATCTAAGCTCTTAATGGTTAACATTGTACTGTTTGAAATGACCCTGTATACTAATGTTTATCACTAAAGTGGTACACTATGCTAATAACAATATACAAAAGGGTTTAATTGGGAAAAGGGACTCATGGCAACTAACTTAACATCTGTGACTGGAAATGGCCTAATGGTATTCCTCACAATAACTTAATGTTCATCAAAAAGGTTTAAGTGGGTCAATGATCTCATGGTCCTCAACGGAATATCCTAAATAATCAATTTTTTTCGTCTCAGTTGTACGTTGGGTATGTAAAGTTAAGACTACCAAAAACAAATTTGTTTCTCAATCTATTATGCTTCCTGTCTATATAAAAACGAGACTTGTGAGCTTTAATTAAAAGGAAGTGTGCAACAACAAAATCTTAGCTGATTTAATGTTATTGATTATTTCTCGAATAACCAAAAGATTATAAGAAATTACTTAGAGAACGGGAACATCAATTCTCTTTTAATGCAATATTAGAAACTGTATAAACAAATAGGCTTGATAGCTGAAGAATATGAAACACAGAGCAATATTTTAAAAACCTATTAGGTATTTCCTACTAAAAAAAACAAATACAGTGTTTTAACTGCAGAGTGTGCCTTAAATAATCTTTGGAACTCTATTTACATTAATGGCTACAGGTCTGACGTTCTCCTTGTAGAGTTTACTTTTATTTCAAGAAACATTTTACTATGTTTTCTTATACAGAAGACGTGTAAAACTCCAGGCCTTGAAAGCCACCAACAGACCATAACTTAGGTAAATGTTTGCTTTGAACACCAATTATTTAATTCATTCAAACCAATATGATTGGGCTGTTTGTGCTCTTGTTGGAATATCTAGAATGTATCAAATGCCAGGCCTCCATGGCACTTGATGCATTTGACATATATATTATTACTGAGTCTAGAATCAAACAGTACCCCTAAAACAGATTTATCTAATCTGTCCTCATTTAGCTCAAAATTAGCATGTGTAATTTTACTACCCAAATCCATTACTTTACATTTATCAATAATGAATCTCATTAGTTACTTGTCACACCATTCGTCCAACAAACAAAAAATTGGTGTCTTCTGCAAAAAAGAAAATGTAATATCAATACCCACTTTTATGGCAATTAATACATATTAAAAAACA
Source organism: Spea multiplicata (assembly GCA_009364415.1). Taxonomy (NCBI): domain Eukaryota; kingdom Metazoa; phylum Chordata; class Amphibia; order Anura; family Pelobatidae; genus Spea; species Spea multiplicata. The sequence goes on from VKOC01029703.1 coordinate 19,408, forward strand.
GAGGCCCTGGGGTAGATTCTTGTGTACTTAATTGTTAACTGCAGAAGAAATTCTGTTTTTGCTCTGTATTTTTTAACCAGTTTTCAATACAACTCCTATCTCCTAGGCATAGTTCCTTAAATTTAAAAGCCACCCTCATGGGTATATTATGCAGAGTGGCATATAGGGGTATAAGGCATTTCTGGAGGCAGAGTGGCATATAGAGGGTTAAAAGGCATATCATGGGGAACAGTGGCATATACGGTAGGAGGGTATAAGGCATTTCTGGAGGCAGAGTGGAATACTGGGGTGCAGATGTGCATAACTGGGGAAGCAGGTTGGCAAATAAAAGGAAATAAAAACAAAAACATATTTTTATCAATCATAGCTTTTATTAAATATGAAAAATAGTAAATCTTTTATCCTATAGGGTCGTCTGATATTCAGGCTTTTTCTTTTTTTCCTAAATTATTATTCAGATTTTGGGGGGTCGTCTTATAATCGAGCAAATACGGTAGTTGAGAACATTTTATATTTATACACCATAAGAACAATATACATGTGTTTTTGTGAATTTCCCTAGTAGTCTGAGGAGGAGAAAGGAGTAATTCCAGTTTAGATACATAGAACTCAAGTGCACCTTATTTTACCTCTAGTTTAATTTCAACAACACTACTTAACTGAAAGCTTAGAGAATGCTTTTGGAAAGTTCAGTTATAGATAACAAGAAAAAAAGGAATCCTGTTTGCTGTTTCCCTAAAGGGATGTGTGAAGAGGTAATGTACGATCAGCCCTTTCTCTGACCTGGAAGCTACAAGAACAATGATTGCAAATCAATTTAAGACTTGCAAACAAAGTGCCTTTTGTTCACACTAATGAAGTCTTCTTATCATTTATAATCTGATTTGATTTTCTGATATTGATGAATGCAGTAAACCCATAATAATATTCATTGTGTAACATTGTCTTATCTCATAAATGTTTTTAGCTTCTTTTTATTTTTATTCCTTCCCCTTTATGACAGAGTAAAATGGTTTTGCATACACTATTGAACCTCATGTTGTGAGTTAATGCAATAAGGGTAATGCCTGAGTTGTTGTACTGTTTAACTGTTTTAACTGCTCTAAGCCACTGTGAGAGCGGTCAGAAACACATTTTCTATTCCACAGCATACAAGATGATTGTCATTATTATATTGTTTGCCTCTGGCTTTCTCAAATACTTTTAGATCTCTTTTCAGTAGAAAAGTCATCTCTCTGCATAAACCTTTCCAGTTTGTTGATTTAGTTGCTTAAAAGAGACAAAAATGTGTCCAGGATCTTCACTGTGGCTTCACAGTCTTCTTAGGTCAGATTCTTGAGCATTGCTGTTAGCTTAATGCCCGGGCCTGTTTATTAGTAATGTAGGTTGAAAAAAGACTTCAGTACATCAAGTTCAACCTAGTTCTTAAGTTGATCCAAAAGAAGGCAAAAACCCTACTTGGGGCAATAAGCAATTATGCCACAACAGGGAAAAAAATCCTTCTTGATTCCATAGTGGCTCCCTGGATTTGCTAATGTGCTATCTAAGTGTCATGGAATGTTGCATCAATGTCTTATGCTGGCTAATACTCTCTCATTCTACTTAACTATGTTCTTAGTGGATAGAATTATCTGCTTCCTAATGGGAAGGATAACATTTTTCAGATCCACATTAATATTATTTGTATAGAAAATGGATAAAAAAAATTCTGGACCACAAAACAGATTTTTTAACCCAGTTCCTACAGCCCAGCACCTGAAAAGCTTGCAATTTACTAGCTGATTGACTGCATTTGCTGATTGCCCTCCCTTACAATAAATGTTTGCAGTCCCAATAATCCTAACTGTTAATCCCGTGGGAATGAGCTTTGTTGTAGGTATTCATTCCTCTTTCAGATAATTATTCTGTCAGGTGGATCCCATACTGATTGCTATTATGGATAATGCATTTCATATAGTCAACAAATACAGTGGCAATAAACTATTAGGAAATGCTAATGCCAATACATATTACCATGTTCATGACAAAATACTGTTGGTTTTTAAGGAAAGTAGAAAGTCATTATGTTTTGGGTTTCAGAGTTAATTTGTTAGCTAGTTGATTACCTATATCAAAACATCCTTTAGTAAACCATTGTGATTACCTTGTGCTTATATTACAATGTATTGCACTAGTTGAGTTTTGTACACAGACTCAGTGGAGTTTACTGATGCAATAACTGTTTAATAATGTATTTGTTTGTGAATCCTGCATCATTTAAGTATATATAATATACAGTATTGTATGTAATGGAATTGCTGGCTCAGGGGTTGCATGATCTGATCATTTGCATGATTGGTTATTCACAAAAAGGATTTTAGGTTAAACCTAAGAGCCTGATGTCCTATCAGTAAAGTGTTTCTGACTTCTTTATTTGCGTGCTGAGTCATAGGCCCAGTAATATGTTTTACTGGCTGCAAGTTCATGTCCATGTATTTTCTCAGAATATAATATGAAGTGCTAGAATCCAGATAGACATTTCCAGGTTATAGAATCCATTACATTGAAGGGTACGATAAATTATGCATTGATATCATGGTGTTGGCATTGTACCTTTACTTTAGGAAGAAAATGTGCTGGACCTATTTTATTCTAGAGAAAATATTACTTTATACTTCTGTAATGACTTTGAGTGTTACTGCTTTGTACTAGCATATAAAAAATGCTCCATGCGAAATTGGTCATTAGAGAAGGTAGGGAAACATTCAGAGAGAGTGAATTAGAATGCGAGAGAGTGAGTGTGAGAGTCTTAATGTGGACCCCCGAATTCCGGAGAAAGATTCTGAGCTTTTGCTTAGTTTTCGTCTCATTTGTGGGGGGACTGGCCTCATTTTCGGGGCTTCTTACGAATCGCAGAAAGTAACCAAAATTCCATAAAATTTACAATTCGGACAGATATTAATGGACAAGTCTAGTATTCAGAAGCTTAGTGGTTCATTTAAAAGCTAAAAAGAACAAAAGATAAATATATAAACAAGTATCTATTAGCTTTATATTACCTTGGAAATTAATAATTTACTACTTATTTATTTCACCATCTTCATCCATTAAAATTTGGACAAGTTTAATGTAGAACAGCAGCTTTGTAATTAGAAGGCAGAGAGGATGTTGAATGAATGAAAGGATAATTGGTTACTTCTTTTTGCTGTAAAAAAATGCATCAAATGATTTAAATGATCTTGTGTTTTAGAAACATGTGTTTTTTTGCACTTTTAATCCAGAATAGTTTCTTGTGGATCGTTTTATTCTTTATTTTAAAAAATGCTTTTCATTTTATTGCAAATTAAAATGATTAACATTACCAAGCTTTTAAGAAATATCTGTAAAAACATGACACAATATATAACTCTATCAATACAAACATTAGTAAAACAGCAAAGTGGTTAATGAAAAAAATATTGAAAAACGCACAAAAGAGAAAGCGGACAAAAAAGGTAACAATACAGAAAATGAAAATAAGTTAGAAGCATATATGTAGATTAGTGAAGGGTATATAACTGGAGAAGGTTTACAGTCTGACCAGTATGTACTAGTTTAGGGATGTCTAACTCTACTCGCTGAACAGTATTAATTACGTTTGTTTGGTCCAAAGTTCTCTGTGAACTTCATAATTCAGGCTAACATAGATGTTTTATTTTAATAACAGCTGTATTAAAAAATGAACTGAACACAAAAGCAGTGGATTCAGATATTTTCCAAAAACGAGTTCTTTAACAGAGACGAAAAACTAGGAATTGTAAGGATGGAATAAAAGCTACAAGAAGATATTCTGTTCCAAACAAGCAAGACCATTCATCATTGTGTTAATCATCATAGTGTGTATGGTAAATATGAAATGCATCCGCTGGCAGGTTGACAAACATTTCAATAACGTGCAATAAAATGGACATCCAACTCGTTAGATGCGGCTATGCATAAAGTCCATTTTATTAATGAAATGTCATTCTAAAGAAAAGTATAGGTTTGTACAGAGACTCTGATAAAAAAACAGTGGATATTTTAACAACAACAAAAGTGAGCAAACTGCTGTTTACAGATTGTTAAGAAGTAGAAAGGTAGATTAATAGTATAACATTAGCTTTGCATTGTTAAAGTCCACTGATCAGCCATAACATTATGACCACCCGACTATTATTATTCAATTAGTTCCCACACACGCATCTGGCCATCCACGTGATGTAAAAGAAAATGTGATTCATCAGACCAAGCCTCCTTTGCTCTGTGGTCCAGTCATTATGCTCACGTGCCCATTGTAGGTGCTTTTGGCAGTGAACAGGGGTCAGTATGGGCACCCTGACTGGTCTGTGGCTACCAGAACCAACATTAACCTTTTCAGCAGGTTGAGCTACAGTAGCTCATCTGTTGGATTTGACCGTATGGGCCAAGCCATGTGCATCAATGAGCCTCGGCCGCCCATGACCTTGTCAGTGGTTCACCACTTTTTCTTCCTTGGACCACTTTTGATATGTACTGACCACGGCAGACCAGGAACATTCCACAAGAGCTGCACTTTTGGAGAAGCTCTGACCCAGTTATCTAGCCATCACAATTTGGGCCTTGCCAAAGTCACTCAGGTTCTTACACTTTTTTCCTGCTTCTAACACATCAACTTTGAGGATAAAATGTTCCTGCTGACAGGTGTCATGATAAACAGATTATCAGTGTTATTCACTTCACCTGTCAATGGTCATAATGTTATGGCTGATCGGTGTATATATAATCATATTATCCACATATTCAATGTAATTTGTAAACATTGCATTTACTTAAGTCACTGGGTCAGATTCATCAATATTCAGCTACTGTTGCATTGTCATTTTACGTAGAGTATTTCCATAGCAGTACATACAAACATAGTTAAGTAATAACATTCATTTATATGGACACTTTAAGCTGAAGCTTTCCAAGAAGTGGGGTGTGTACCTGCTTTTGATGTAATGATGTTAAACATCATAAGATAACATTTATTATAACTCTGATAATGACAAAACTATGACTGCCTAGACATGCACACTACTAACATCATTCTATAAAAATTGAGGATGACCAAATTAATCTGGTCTGGTTGACAGATTGAGTAGTAATACTCATCAGGGCTAAAGGCACTGATAACTGAAAACAAAGAGAAAAGGGGTCCATAAAGACTACATCTCAAGTGACATCAAGACAGACTAGTACTTACATCATATTGCTTTTTCATTATCATTGCTCTGTAACATTTAATTTTACCTTAGCCTCTAGGGGGTCTCTGTCTGCCATGCTTGATGCTATACTACTTATTGTGCTGCTTATGCTTTTGATATAGTCATGTAAATGTATCCATAATAATTTATCTCGGAAAAATCAGACCACAGATCAGGGACATCACCTCATTTATATGAGGATCAGACTCTACTTACGTCATTTCAGTTTGTATTGACTATTTCCCATTACGGCTGCCTTAAGCATTTATATATATATACATGTTGTCAGGGTTGCAAATGGACCCCTACTCACTTCTCTTTCAACTGTTTTCCCTGATTAACCATTTGTAAACCTTGCTGCCTGCCTACCGACCCTCCCTGGTTAACCATTTGTGAACTTTGATCAATTCCATCCTGCCAGCCCAGTGGTCTATTGTGTCTCCGTCTACCAGTAATATTATTCAGGGAAACCTTACACATGTCTATATTAATAAAAACAGGACAGTTACTCTGTGCCTGTTTTGTAAAGATATAGCGTCACATAAACTTTTATTAGACCTTAGGTTTAATTACTTGTCGTATATTTATCACTGGTATTGAATTGAATACCTCAAATAGCTTGAAAATAATATTTTATAGGAATGACAACAAATGTATAAAATGCAAATTGTATCTATATCATAAACTGACCGTAAAGGGTTTGGATTATAATAAAGTAAAACAGATTTTGTCAATTGATATTTCAAGATATGTACCTTGTGTGTATTTGTTTCTCCATCTGGAAAAAATGAATCATACTAAACAATACCATAGACTTCAGGCACTCCGCAAGAAACCACAACACATTTTTAAAGTATATACAGCTACCCTACCAGAATTGAAAAAATATATAATTTAACATAAAAACATTTATGTATACACTGTATTATGCTCATTAACAGATGGTCTGTTCTAAACAGGATAATGTACACTACATGTAAGAACAAGCGCCAATTGTATAATATTATATTATAAATATCTAATATATACATATATATATATATATATATATATATATATATTACAGACAAGAGCATTTGCAAATTTGTGTTTTATGATATTTTCCCTAAACAAAGGGTTTTGTTAAATATTGTTTAGCTGATACCGTTATGTTTACCGTTTAGCTGATATTGTTTATGTGCTGCCTATTATTGTTATTGTTATTATGACTATGTCTAAACACAGGAGGAGAGTGTTTTTCCCTGGAAACTCCCCCATTTTGCTGCAAGATAACCTCCTGAAGAATAAAAAGATTAGGAAGATGCTAGAGAAGAAGAAGAGCTGTGACACATAGAAGCGGTTGGCAGAGAAAGTAGGGAGACATTCAGAGAGTGAGAGAAAGTGTGAGTGAATGTAGGATTCGGACAACATTTTTTTTCTCCCAAATGTAAAAAGCCCCCTGATATTTGTTTGAAATGAATGGGCAGAAAAGGGTTTTCATTATGTGAAAACAAATGGGCCAAAAACAAAGCCAAACATTTCTCCAACTTGTTTTTGGCCTATTTGCACATGTCTAATATACACTAAAAGCTAGATCTGTGGTCCTGCTCTCATGCTGAGTATCAGAGATTTTTTGACATTTGACATTAGCATTTACATTTTTGTCCACCTTTGAAAATGGGCAGAAAATTGTACTTACCACCCAAGGGAAACTCTGGTAAACCCAACTATATTTCAGCAGCTGATTTTAAGCCATCACCTACATCACATGCTCAGTGAAGTAGACACCATGCCATACAACACTTTAGAAAACACAGCATGGTTTCAGAGTGTGTGTAATCCAATAGTTTATGTTCATCAGGACTCTCATGGTAGTTACTGCAGAACCTGACAAAAATACAATACACGTTTTGATCTGGTTGCTGGTGAGAAGAGAAAAAAAACACATACATGAACAGGCACTCCTCACTGCCTACTGGGATGTGACATCATCCTAACCTTCGCTACCACACTAAATAATATACATTGTCTCTGTACATAAAAAATGTTCATCACATACATTGCAATGTGCAGAAAGACAGTGACTTATATACTATGTACAGAATTAAAGACGTTTCACATTCACAGCTATAGATATACCTCATATATGGCTGTGGGCATTTCTCCTAAAGATCTCCCTTCCTCTTTATTTTCCACATTTGTTTCTCCCTGTGACACCTCCTGTATTGTAATAGTGGTTGTTTCTCCATCAGATTATTTTCTACCTTGTTCTCTATATACCCCATTTTTTCCCCCCAGACTATTTTTCCCTTTCTTCTCTCCCCATCTTATCTCTCTTCCCTATTTCATTATTAATAACTTACTGTACAAGATTGTAAGCTTGCGAGCAGGCTTCTCTCCACCTAATGTATCGGTTTGTCTTAGTCTGTCAATTCTCATCCTTGTTGTACCCCTTGAATATATGTATTGTATTAAGTGCTGCGTAAATTGTTGGTGCTATATAAATAAAATATAATAATAATAATATGTGTATCACCAGTTCTCTGACCAATTTACATTTTTGCCAAAACCCATTCTTCCCTTAGCTTTTTACCTTCAGCAGTATACCAACCTCTCTTATCATCCCTTTTTTCATTAACTCCCTTGCCTCATCTCTTTCTCATTTCATTCTTAATAACTTTGTATTCCCTATGCCACTTAATTATTTCTCTTCTCTGTGTTGCTTAATTGCTTTCGCATCCTACCTATGTTGGCTTTCTTTCTTTCTCTTTAGGCCATTCTCCCTCTCGTATTAATCCTGTGAATGTTTTTTGATGTGTAACACCTTTTTCCTTGGACCTGACATTCTGAAGGGTGTATACATCTTGGCTGGTGCCTACAGGAGATCCTGGCCTCTACAAAGGGCCGGACTGGGAATGAAAAGCAGTCCTGGAAACATTTGGACACCAGCCTCATATATTTTATCTTGTGGTCGAGCTCTTGTACATACCCCAGTTACACTATCTGCCATCCAAATAACTATAATATATATAATTATTTTTATCACATTATTTGTATTAAAATCCCAGAAACCAAAAGTGTTAGAAGGCTCAAATTAGTTACAGAGATTAGACATAATGAAACCAAAACATTTGCTACTGCAAACACTTTTAGATGAAAAAGTTTCAGTTCTGCCTGTGGGTGTAAAAGGTTCCCCCTTAAGGGGGAAGGACTGTGAAACCAAAGGGAATTATCTCCTGAAGATCCCAACCACCATCTAAGTTTCTGCGACTAATCCTTTCTAATAAGACCTGCTTACTGAAGTTGACACCCACTCAAACACACACCAGGACAGGCTCTGCCATGCCGACACCTGTAAGAAATCATTTTTATACTTTTATTTTGTTCTGCACATTTTAGGCCTAAATGTAACTTGAGTGCTAGGAACATATGGTATCAGTTAAGTGACAGTAGCTTAGAGGGTCTTCTGTGGGATGCTGGTGTATCATATTACTGTTCCAATAGGATTCTTTTACGTATACCCTAACCAAGTGTAAAGGGGTATAAATTGGCATGACTACAAGCACATGGTCTCTTTCTACACTCTTTCCACGCTCTCATCTACATCTCACCAAGATACTGAGCACAATACCTTTTTATCAACATTTGTTCCAGCATTGGTATTGTATGAATTGATAATTTGTTATTAATAAACCTAATTAACTAGACATTTAAGCTGTGGTCTTGATGCTGTTTGATCACTGGAGAAGATTAGATATTCAAGAC
>VKOC01029708.1:0-18344 GCA_009364415.1 Spea multiplicata
AATTTATTAGGTAATTTATCTGGAGTACATGCAATTAATTTAGGGGCAGTTATGGTTAATGGAGTATTTAGGGTTAATTTCAGGGGCCGTTATGGTTAATGGGGTCTTTAGGGTTAATTTCAGGGGCAGTTATGGTTGATGGGGTATAAGGGTTAATTTTATGCTGATGACTGAGGGTTAATTTAATTAATTTAATAAAGTTAACTGTAGGTGCACTTATAGGTAAAGGGGGGCAAACTCAGGGAATCTAAATCCTGGGGGCAGTGTGAATATTATTAATTTATTTATTTATAAAAGTATGGTATCAGTAATATTCTCTGAATGATTCGAATCTCTGTAAGATTCGGATCCTTGTAAGATCCGGATCCCTGTAAGATTCGAATCATTTGAATCATTTGAATCTTCGGATCATTCGACTCTTCGGATCATTCGACTCTTCGGATCATTCGACTCTTCGGATCATTCGAATCATTGAACGAGTCTCTGACTCTATGAGTCATCGTTCCTGTGTGAATTAATGAGCTGTAACCTGATCCCAGAGTCTGTGTCTGAGTGCTCTGCAGATGACTCACAGCTCTAGGATCAGGTTACAGCTGAATGATTCACAGACTGAACCGCTACAAATGAATCGTTCAGTCTAGTGAATCGATTCATCCGGATCATTAAAAAGAACCGGATCAAATGAACGATTCGTTCATGATCCGGACATCACTAATTAAGGGACAGGGCTTTAGCAAGAATAGTGATCTATGTACAGGGGAAACATTTAAAACAAAAATTATGTTTTTAATTTACATTTAATTTTAATTGGATTTGAAAGAAGGGCTTCCCTTTAACTACCATTCAAAAGTTTGGGGTCACTCAGCTGTTTTCATGGAAAAAAAGGAAATTTCTATCTGTAATATAATTACAAAAGGGTTTCTGATGATCAATTATCCTTTTAACCTTAAACTTGGAGCAGCGAACACAACGTGCCATTGGAACACAGGAGTGATGGGAGTGATAAAGGGCCATTGGAACACAGGAGTGATGGGAGTGATAAAGGGCCATTGGAACACAGGATGATGGGGTGCTAAAGGCCTCTGTACGTCTATGAAGAGATTCCATTAAAAATCAGCCGTTTCCTGCCACAGCAGCTTGATTTTGTTACTTTGCATTGTTTATTGACTCCTACATTTTTGTCAAATGCATTTAAAGGCAAAAAACACCGGGAATGTCCGGCCCTAAAGCATTGGATGAAGATCACAACTATATTATTGGGTAGGGGGGAGATTTTCCTTTTAACCACAATTCGGTTTAAACAACAAAAACGTGACATTCGTGTTTTCATGTTCTCCCGAATACCAATGCACCAATGCACAAGTCTAATCTACATGATACAGAACCTGTGGCCGGCGACATCGCTCTTTGCACGGATACCACGGAAACCGTGGCTGCTCAGATAAAGATTTAACTTTCATGTTAAAAAGAAAGGGCCCCCCCTGGAACTTTAGGAAATGGGGAATATGACTGCTGGCCTAGGCCGCAGTATAGGGTTAATTGCAGGGTCACCATTGGCTAGGAGGTTGCAACAATGTTGCGGGCGAGGGTTTAAAGGGTGATGACAACAAGTGCACTCCTACCTTTTCCTGCCTGGATCCTAAGGACAGGCTCACCTCTAGGGCTAAGCAGTCAGGCAATTTACAGAATGTTTAAGTTTTGCGATGAGCAGAAACAAAAGGCAGGGTCGCCCCATATTTAGTCCGGGGCAATTGTATGTTTTTTCTAGAGCGACAGCCGAAAAAGGAAGTCAGGGTGAAAATTCTTCATTCTCAGGGTCACTCGGTACCCCCAAATAAAACTGTTTATACCCCAAATGTTGCATACAAAGAGATTTTTGATATGTTAGAATTATCACCCCGTCCGCTGTGTCCGCGGTACCGCCGGCTTTATTATCTAGCAAGGAATCGCCAGTAATGTAACTTTTTTTGTGCTTGGCTCCATGTAGAGTCTGAATATTTATAGATCTTCAATTGGATTCCAGAGACAGCAGACAATTAATCATTTAGGGATGACGGAGGACCAGCAAACCAAACCAAATCAGTGGATGTTAGTGGATTAAACTGGCATACCTCCCAACAGTCCCGGTCTTCACTGTGCCAATTTTCAGGAGCTGCCCCGTTATCCCGCTTAGATGCCCCGCTGTACTTCTTTTTGCAGACAGTGGGGATTATGAATCGGTTGTGGAAATCCTCTGATCTCCACTTATTGCCCCAGGGAGCCGTGGAATGGGGGTCACCTTGAGGTGACTCTTCGGGTAAGGTGGCTCAACGTCCGACTCTGGCCCCGCCTGTTTATGGCATTGGCCCCGCCCCTCAAAGCCTTTCACCACACCCCTTGATTTGAATACCTGAAATGTTAGGAGGACCATATTAGAAAATGTCACAGTACGGAACATTCTATCCCTTGTCCAAAGTTGACATTTGCATCAAATAAGCAAATTCTATGTCCCATGATCCCACTGCCAGCCCAAGCAGGAACTTGTACCCCACTTCCTGTTCTCTGTAGGACCCTTTTAGCACTATATATTAGACTTGTGCATTCGTCTTCGGGCGAACATTGAAACGAACACGAAGAGTGCATTTTCGTGTTCGTTCCGAAGACACGCCGAAGAGAAGACGGCGGCAGTAAAACGTAGGCGAAGACATTTAACTGATAGAACAGGGAGACCAGTGGGATCGGCAGGGTTAAGTTACAGCACCAGTAGCCTAAATGTCTGTACGAGCGACCAACAGAGTCGCTCGTGCAGACTTTTAAAATCCCAATGCTGCAACTTACCCAGCAGATCCCACTGGTCTCCCTGTTCTATCAGTTAATAAATTATAGAACAGGGAGACCAGCGGGATCTGCCGGACAATTACGGCACCAGGAGTTTAACAGTCTGTACGAGCGACCCTATTGGTCGCCAGCAGGGGGCTAGTCAACCAATGGCAGACGAGCCCCCTGCTGACGACCAATAGAGTTGCTCATACGGACATTTAAACTCCTGGCGCCAGAGCGGCTTTAACCCCGTATTAACCCCTTAACCGGGGAAAACGAAGAAAACCCGAACACGAAGAATGTCCACGAATATTCGCCCGAAGAGAGACAGGACCGGGCGAATATTCGCGGAATACGATTTTTTTTTTTTTGCCGAAGACGAGCACGAAGACGAACACGAAGAGCCCCCTGGTGCCCAAGTCTACTATATATTATTATTATGTATTGTTTTATATAGCACCATCAAATTCCATAGCGCTGTACAATGGGATCATTTAATTCCTTTCTAAAGCTATAAAAACTATAACAGAGGGAATTTTTGTGTTCGTATTTAAGTGACTGATACATTGCGTATAGATTAGGATTTAGAATAATCTGAACAAACCAGGAATGTATGGGGCGCAGGAACATATATAGGAAAAATAAAAAACAACACAATATAGTGTAGATGTACTTCCAATATTAGTGATTAAGTGTTATATTGCACTCACAAGTGAAAGAGGCAAATCCAACCCGTCAACATGGACTGTAAAGAGGCTTTAATATTCTTCAATGAAAATCTAAAAAACAAACTTAAAATGGTGCAGTATCTTAGGTAAAAAAGTATACCAAATAGAAATGCACTCACAATTTTCCATGCATAAAATGCATATATAGGCATAGGTTGAAGTCCAATTGAGTCTACGCGTTTCGCCCTTAGGCTTCTTCAGGAAATCAATTGGTACAGGTCTGTATGTGTGTCAGCAAAGTCAGCAATCTATAGATTTTTTTTTTTTTTTTGCACCTTACCTGAGTGACACGTGATTTGGGTTTTTTTCGGTTCACGATATCTTTTAGAATAATCTGGAATGGAAAAAAAAAGTTTCACTTTAGTTCATGCTTTAGTCTTCTTCTGGCAGCTGTAGGGTTAAATATTTGGAGCATTCAGGGAAACTGTATTTTTTTTATTTTTACATTTTCAAATAGTAAATATTTTTTGGCTTTCCATGAGGTTTTCCGGCCTAATCGTATAAAGTGTTGGCAAACATCAGGACGAATAAGAATGGTTTTAATTAAATATTTTTTTTTATTACATTTCTTTCTTAATTAGAAATAAAATAGGAAAACGATACTTTATTTTGAGTCATTTGGTGGCCGTTGGCATTAAAGTGTCAGGGCCGTCTCATCATCCCTAGTCTGCTCCCGTCCTGAGGTATAAATGTCAAATTATCTACACTCTCCGCCTCTCCTGCTATCATAATCCCCTCTCCCCCCCTTCTCACTATCTACCCCCTCTTCCCCTCTCCCCTTTGCAGTTTACTTTACGTAACCCGAGGCCTCAGTCCCGCTGCTCTGCTGCTCGCCAGGAGATGATGTCATATTCCGGCGCTCAGCATGAAGCGCCAGCACCGAGACGGAGGCCTTGCGGAGGAGACGGACGGGTGCCAAAAATGTATTCACGAGCAACCGCTCGGCGCCCCTCTCCTCCTCCGCGTCAATCAGTGATCCACCGGCTGAGCAGAAAAAAAGTACGGCGTTTCAGTTGGGGGGGCACAACATGACCTAGGGCGGCCACAGCCCCCTCGCCCCCCGCGGCCGACGCCACTGGTGGGCAGATTGGGTGCGTATAGCTGGGCATTTGATGGCCAGTCCTGGCCTGGCTGTAACTTTTGTAGTAAAACTGGCCTGATAACGTTTATGAGATTTTGATCCTAATAAAAAAATGTTGCTTTTTTTTTTTATTTCTGCTGGAATTTGGGAAAGTTTTAAACAGCCGTCATTGTAACGTGTTTTTTTTGTGTTTTTTTTAAGGGAATGTATATATTTCTGTGCGCACTCTCAACAAAACGAGACCCCGGTGACATTTTCCATTTTAGAAATGACATACTTTGGAAAAAAAAAAATAAGATTTTTTTTGTAGAAGCTGAAATGTTTCCTGTTCTCCGTAGAGGGTTCCTTAAGATTTACAGTCTACCCGTAACGGCTTTCTTCCTGGAAAGTGACCGGCTTCTAACATAACGGGGATTTTCATGAGAAAGTTCCGTCTCTTCACACGTTCTATAAACCTGACAGCTGCAATAAACCTAAACCTTGCACCTTTCGCTTTTGACATGTTTAAGTCCGGATTTTTTTTTTTTTCCGCTACTAGTAAAATAGCTTTTTACGTGTAAATAATAATAGACAAGAAAAAAAAGATTGGCCTCGGTGACGCCGATAGTGTTGAGTTTCTACCATGTCAGGAAATAAAGGGTTAAATTAAGTCTTTTTCTTCAAAACAATCTATATTCTGAAATTAAAAGACTGAAAAAACCTTAATGGCAAGAGTGATAGCTAATAGAAGAATTTTATAGTAAAAAAAAATAATCCAATAAAAATAATAATGGTAATAAATAAAAATGTAAAGAAAATAAAAACATAATGAACAAAAGAGTTCTTATTTTTCTTATAGAGGAGGGATCTTACAGTTGAAATGGGGCACTTGTGACATCATAGATCAGATTTTTGATTTTTTTCCCCCCACAATAAACGGCATGCAGGATTTTTAAATTTTTTTTTAGCTGCCTACCTGCTGCCTGTACCGATCAGATTTTTTTTTTAATTGTTACTTACAAACGAGCTGCCTATCGGTCACTGACCGACCCGAAACATCCTCTCCTTTCCCAAATGGAGCCTCGACATTTAAGCGTAAACCTGAGGCATCCGTCTTTAATGGAAATGCTAGTATACGCAGCATAGGTAGATGGTATTTTAACCCCTTAATGACAACGGGCTGTCCTTAAACTCATTACGGACAATGTATTGTGCACATGTAGGGGCTTTGTCATGAAAGGGTTAAGCCCAGATTGTTGGCTATGTGTATAGCAGAGAATTAAGTGTTCTCAAATAATAGTTTTATTTAAAAAAATATATATATAATAGTTGTGACTATTCCCCTTTAAATAAATGTTTCTTCCTTTTTAACCCCTTTGCTTCTGTCCTGGTCTCTTTTGCGTGTTTTAACTCCATGCGCCCCATTCTCTTGAATCCTAGAATTTTGCTCTAATTTTGCCCTTATTTTAGCAGGAAATACATTATCTAGCGGTGACGCTCCAGCTCTTGACTCACTCCTAATGCACGCTATTACCGTGCCAAGTTTACAGTAACCGATGATTTTCTATTTATGCACTTATTTCTTATATTAGCAACATGAAAATATTGCGCATCGAGGTATTTATCGCGCTTCGCCCATGCGGCTGAATCACCGCTTAGAAATCTTTATTATAATTTGACACCGTCCTTGACGACTTTGATCTTTCAATTTTCCTCTGTAACAATGCCGTATTTTTTTTTCCGGCTGGATTGGTTGACAAATGGATATTGGAAAATATACCTTTTGACGGCCGCATTATGCAAAAATGCGTTAAAAATAGAATGCGGCGCGGGTTTGATTCCGTTTGTTGAAATGTTCGTGTGCCATTTTTAAGACGTGATTCATGAAATGGTTTCTGAGGCAACGTTTATCAGCGGCGGTGGAGCTCTTTGGTGATTGACTGGATGATAATGTGTTTCTAGACACAAATATTGAGGCTCATTGTCATTCTGATGAATCATAGGCTTGATTGTGCCGGTATTCAGTCATTAACGTCTTGTCCGCTAAACGCCTGAATAGCCGGCAAGCCAAAACCGCCATTCCGTTTGTCCGCAGATAAGGAAGCAGCTTCTTATGTTCTGATAAGTGAAGAAATGGAGACCGCCGTCCACAAATAATCCTTTTTAAATGATCCCGGACGGAAATGTTCAAGTCATGAGTACAATAATTGTATACATTATCTGCAACATTCGTAGTAAATGGTAGGTTATTATTTTGGACAAATTGCAATATTTGGCATTCTTATAAATAGTGTCCACATCTGAGGCAGTCATTCATGAAGAAATGCAACAAAAACAGGGTTTTAAGTGAAATAATATAATATGTCCTTTAATTTATAGTAAAAATAAGTGGCACTTCAAGGACATTAGACAAGTATTCACTAACCTAGGAGTTTGCAAGTCGGTAAAAGAATGAAGATGACCCCAAGGGTCAATGTTAGCCTCCTCATCCCGCCTGGAGGCATGGCTTGGGGTCTATAATTCCTATAGGTCCTTCCCATATTAATTAATATGTATATCCTAGAAGAGCGGGCTCAGTTTGAGCTTGCATGCCCTCACCTGAAAGTCACAAAGCTCTTGTAAGGTGTGAGCACATGCGACTGGAGTTTAAATACCATATACAGTCCCAATGGCAGGAAAATTTACAACTCCCAGCACTGTACTTTGTACATTACTGGATTGTGAACCTAAATCACGCGTTTCCCTAGCTTTTTGAGCCAAGACATGTAAAATAATGAAAGGCGCTAATAGGGGCGACGACAAAACCATCGTCTATGGCACCAAACTGCTTAGTAGAGCTGGTAGAATCTGTATGGATCGATCAGAAGGTTCTAAGTTACAAATACTTATTAAAGATTAACTTGGAATTAAAAAAGGGAAAGTTTATCATTGTCTCTAATTATATTCCCAAATTGTAACCTCGTATATTTCCAATCTGATTTCTGTATCCAGTCCACAAGAGGATGCAGTCCACAGTTCAAAAATGTCAAAGCTACCGGCTTTCAAACCGTCCCTCCGGGAAGAATCGATTGGATCAAAGGTGTCACCATCTCCTTTCCATCATTCAACGAGGAGTATTTATGGAACACCGGAAAGAAAGACAATGGCATTAATTACATGTCAGACAACAATTAAAAGGAATTGCTACATTGACCCTACTCGCTTGTTTCCTGCTCTTTGTGTATTTGACCCACGGGGTAACAGGATGATTGAGATCTATCAATATTCTTTCGCTGCAGGTCGTCATATATTATGATGGATTGCAGCTGTTAGTACGGTCAGAATCTACTGAACATGCAGTCAGGTCCATAGATATTTGGACAGTAACACAATTTTCGTAATGTTGGCTCTTTACGTCACCACAATGGGTTTGAAATGAAGCAGTCAAGATGTGATTGTAGTGCAGACTTTAATCTTTAAATTCGCGCGGTTTAACAAAAAAAAAAAATTGTGCAAATCGTTATTAATTACCGCAATGTTCAGGGTTTGAAAAGTAATCCCTTGTAGTAAATGACTGTCTGAAGGCTGGAACCCATGGGCATCACCAAATTATGTGTTTTCTCCCTAATGAGTCTTTGCCAGGCCGTTACTGAAATACATGTTGTATTGGGTTGAGGTCAGTTGACTGACTTGGCCATTGAAGAATATATAATATAGGAGCTTCTGGTGATGTCCTCTCCTAAGACCCTCCAATCAAGGGGAGAAGACATTACCGAAAGCACCGCCATTTTGCAGGAAGTTCACACAAGATTATCTTAGGTCAAAATGGGGGAGCTTCTGGTGACGTCCTCTCCCCTTGATTGGGGGATCTTTAGAGAGGACGTCACCAGAAGCTCCATCATTTTGGCAGAAGTTTATACAAGTTTATCTTAGGGCAAAATGGTGGTGCTTCCCGTGATGTCCTCTCCTCTTGATTGGAGGATCTTGGGAGAGGACGTCACCAGGAGCTCCGCCATGTTGGCAGAGGTTCATACAAGTTTATCTTAGGGCAAAGTGATGGTGCTTCCGGTAATGTCCTCTTCTCTGACCCGCCAATCAGGGGAGAGGAAAGAAAGGAACAAGAAGATCAGAAGCAGAGCTGCGAGACATGGAAGTGGTCGTCAGAGAAGGTGAGGAGACAACAGTGACAGAGTGGGAGTGAAAGAGCCAGTGGATTTTGGACTAAACTTCAGAGCGCAATGCTTTGTTTTCATCGATTTCATGGGAGGGTCGGGCCTCGTTTTCGGTGACAAAATCTGCAAATTTCGGTAACTTATACGAATCCGAATGCACAAATCAAGTTGCCCAATCAAAAGTATGCTACTGATATCTTGCTAAAATACATGTGATTGGCTGCCGCAATTTGTTTGCATGAAATGTAATAGACTGAAGGGTTCCTGAGAGGAGAATGTTATTAATATGCTGTGGATCTGAGAATTTGTGCTGGAGAAAATCCAGAATGTGAACGTTCCCCTTTAACAGATCATCTTTTCAATAAAATATCCATCATAAGTAAAAAGATTCACGGTTTCAGCGATTCATACTTCATGCAGCTGCGAGCGCGCCCGTAATTTTTAACGATGATGTCATTTTTCCATTTTGTTACACATGCCATGCTTACATTTTGCAGGCTACATGTAGATCTTTGGCTGTCGCCCAACGCTTTGATTGATTGGAATGATCATTATGTTAAACAATATACGAGACCGACTTGCTGCAGAAATCGTTTAATCCTGGCAATGCTTAGACGTAGTTTTAAATACAATTTAACTTCTGCCGAGCCATAAATAGCGGAGCCTTGTAGTTATCGTATATTAATTGGTCTAGCAAGCCAGAAATTTTATTGGGGTTTATTCACTAAGCTATGCATACGTAGGGTCGTCGTAGTGAGCTGAAACATTCCAACTTGCCTTTTGAACTATAAATTAAAGGCATATCTGGGACCTTTCCAGGTAGGAAAGTATCAAATAAAAGTATGTTAACCCCTTAAGGACAATAGGCGGTCCCTAAACCCATTGAAAACGATGCATTTTGTGCCCATACATGTACGGGCTTTGTAATTAAGGGGTTAAGCAGAGCTTAGTGCTCTACATATGGCCTGTCCCTATTACCCCATATGATATATTTAAGTGGAATGTTGCCCTAGAGCAGTCTGCAATCTGCCCCTCTTCCAAGGATTCTCTGCACATATTACACGTGTAATTTGTGACATCATGACGTTTGTGATGTATACATTACAATACTTTTTTGGGCCTAAAAAGGGCTCTTATTTCGGAGGTGGGTACATTTTTTCATACAGAGCATTTACAGTCATAACGAAGAGTTATCCGACGAGTATCTTCGTCAAGGAGTGGACAACTTCCAGAGGCTGAGTTGCCAGATACCCATGCGCGGGACAGTGTGCTCCTTCGCTGTGACATTTAAGAAAGTGAGGCATGCTGGGGAACCAGGTGAGCTGGTTGGTCTACTTACAGCTCTCCGACAAAGCCAGGCAGTTGTGTTGGGTCCTCCATTGGCTTTTTGGTTCTACGTGTAAAACGTTTTGTGGCCTCATGATGAGAACTCAATACGTTCTCCACAATGGTCTGAAGGCTGCCCATCAGAAGAAGAAGGAGGTCAATTACTGCGGAGCCCCTCTTTTGCACAGCAGTCCCTCTTAATATTTCAAATCTTCTCACCCCTGTTTACTCCCCACAATATGTCGTACATACGAATGTATGAAAGAACGGGAAATAATTACTAGTTTCTAGTTTAGCCCAATTGGTGGCTGATGTGAGGTTACGAAGTCAAAAAGTTCTCGATAAAGCCCCGTCAACCTTCCGTGGACCATTCAAATGTTGGGAGTTTTGGAAGTTAAATTTACAGCATTTATAGGATATTTAACAGATTTCAAGGACTATTGGTTTAATTGTTAAGTCTTTACATTCACGCTCACAGCTACTTAAGGTAAAAAAAATTCTGCAAGATCTTTTCTGTTTTCCTTAAATGTTACCATTTTTCCTAATGTATGCAATGAAGCAGAGCTCACACCGGGGGTCACCAGCAAGTGGCTTGTGGGCTACCAGGGTCACCGGCTACCACTGAGTAGATCTCGACAGGGACCGGCAGATGTCACCGGGTGAGCCAGCTACGCTGTCAAATTCCTCCATGATTTCTTCCTTTCAGCCATAAAAACATTTCCTACGTGACGGCCGAGTCTAACTAAGCTGAAAGGCAGTCCAAACAACAGGCCGCCGTCTGCCTCGCCTAAAACAATTAACCCCCAGAATGATACAATATAACAATACAGTAATCAAATATTAACCGAGCCACCAAGTGAAGATCCATTCTACTCATCCCGGTGAGCAGGCAGCGAGAAAGCAGCTCGTAACATCTAACATACAGGCTGTTTTTCAAAGTTGTGATGTCATCGGAAAAAAGAAGCCAATTTTTTTAAAAAAGTATGCTTTAAAAAAATATACTTTCGGTGTAATACGTTATTATATGTTATTGTATTGAGTTGTTCCCAAATATGGAATTTTATTGAAACGTGAAAAGCCGTTGCGTTCCTGTCTCCCGTTTTCAGTAATCGGACTGATACACGCTTTATTAAAATGCAATTCAGGGTTCTTTTTATCCTATGCAAAAATCAGAATTTGATGGAGAGGACACTCGAGGAGCTTTAGTTGGTAATTATTATTTTCTTACATTTTATTCGGTTCTGAAATACTTTTGTGTTACAAATAGCTTTATAAATTCCCGGAGCACCAAAAATGCATCTCTCTCTCTCTCTCTGATGCATTTAATAAATATGAATCTTCAATTCAAATATGTTCAGTTGTACTTGTATGGAATAGTTATGTCACAACCTTTTCAAATGACAAAAAAGATAGACACAACAAGTACAATTTAGCCTACAAAACATAAAAGAAGCATTATTGATTTCACATCTAATTTGCACATGTACAACATATCTATCTATCTATTATCTATCTGTCTGTCTATCTATCTATCCGTCCGTCCATCTGTCTGTCAGTCTGTCTGTCTGTCTATCTATCTATCTATCTGTCTATCTATCTCTTTATCTATCTATCTATTATCTATCTATCTATCTATCTGTCTGTCTATCTATCTATCCGTCCGTCCATCTGTCTGTCTGTCAGTCTGTCTGTCTATCTATCTATCTATCTATCTATCTGTCTATCTCTTTATCTATCTATCTATCTATCTATTTATCTATCTAGCTATCTGTCTATCTATCTATCTATCTATATCTTTTTTTTACCTGTCTACCTAAACTTGTACTACGACCAATTCATGTGTGCCACCTGATGATGCCATGGAACAGGCTATGACATAATATCTCAAAACTTCCTGCTTGAAGGCAAATGGGAAAGAGAAAAGTTACTCCAGAAGGGGGCACAGACTTTTCGGCTCCATTAATTGGTCGGTTGGGTTCAATCCTGTGATCCTCCTTGTCGGACTATAGCAGGACCACAACAGGCCCATGGTCACCTGTGGCTAAGGTTTCCCCATAGCTTCTGGCCCTAGGCAGTCATTTTGCTTACATGGGGGTACACCCCTCGTTGGTAAGGCTCATGACAACCATTTTCTAAACTGAAAGTTATGGATAGATAGATAGATAGATAGACAGATGGATGGACGGATAGAGAGAGAGATAGATGGACAGACAGATCGATTGTTTACAAAATAAGTTGGATTTAAGGCTTTGCGTGATATCATTTTCTTTTCAATCTACGGAAATCATTCAGAAGCCAAACAATGGGATTTAGTAGATCAAACGGCCGCGAACGAACAAATCCCAGCAAGCACAGACGTGCTACTTATAAATAAATTTATTAGCGAGCTCGCGGTCCGTCTTCCGACCTTCTGCCGGCTTTGTTTACCGATTGAGACGGTGTTTACGGCGGAGAATGTGGGACAGCACACAGCGAGACGTCGTCAGCGAGAAAGTGACAACGTCTGACAAGGAGCATGCGATCTGCGCGGAGCAGAGCCTGGGAAAGCTGTTGCCATGAGCAAATCGTTAACAAAGTAGGCCATTTCTACCTCAAAAAATATTACAAAAGAACAATGGAGATTACCGGAAACAAAAGGGATAATGAAACGGAATTCACTCCTAAAATCTAGAATATATTATTATACCCCTCGGCGTCTCTTCTTGGAAGATTAGCTCCTGCTTGGTGCTGACCTATAAAACTAGCCGAGGGATTTCAGACTCCGTATTTATATTTAATAAGCTTATGGGAGGATATGCCGCGGGAATGCGCTCCCGGTTCACCCAGTTGGTGTCGATGACCGTTTAAGACTCTGCTCTTTCGAACCTAGAACTTTTTCATTGTCCAAGAACCTTGGGGTTCTCGATTATCCTACTTGACCTCGTCTCGCCTCTCTTATCCCGCATTGAGTTCTCCCACTGCAAACATTTTCCGAGTACGCGTGTTGGTTACGTAGTTGGAAAAAAAAGACATAAATCTTTAAAATATGACGTTCCCAAGGTATCCTTGATTAATTGGTTGAAGGCACACAAAAAAAAAAATTTAAGCATATTCTGGTCAAAAAAGGTCAGGATAAACCCCTTGACAACTGCAAACGCCAACTCAAATTGTCTAAAATTCTAAATAACTACATTACCTTTTCTTGCCAAAAACAAAGAAGAATCAAAGGATCCCAGCGTTGGCCAAGTAGAAACAAAATTTCGGAACTTCAGTGCAACGGCCATCGTACCGGCAGAGGTCAGACCATTAAATGTCCCAAGGTCACAAAAAAGTTAAAAACATACCAAAGTTAGTTTTCATCATAGAGAGATTGACTTCTTTTGTGGAATTTTCATCATTTTTGTCACTTTCCGAAACCATCTAGCAAAATGCGATTCATTACATTTTCTCTAACTTTCTTTGGACGTTTTTTTTTATTGTTGTTGCTCATTCATTTTTTTATCTGTTAAGAACCCAAAAATGCGTTTTATTTAGAAGTTTTTAGAATGTATGCATTTCTTTTCATTCAAGCCATCCCAACGCTGTCCTTACAATCCAAATAATATTTGGAAGAGAAGAAACATGAATGGAGGGCAATTTGGAAAGGCGTTACGGAGAAAAATACACAAAATGGTAATTATATGAAGGAACAAAAATGACAAATTTGTCATAATATGGAAAACACCTCATAAGCCGCCACATCTGAAGTGTTGTGTCCAATGATTTGCCCTTTTTTAATTAAATTAAAATATATTTTCCATGTCACAAAAAATGGGGAATGTTTGGGGCAGATATTCTTACTCTATAATTACCCTTAATGAGGGTGATCATTACGTTTTTATTTTTATTCTGCTCTTTATCTACATTTTTATTTTCAGTAAAAGTGAAGAATTCCTTTTTTTTATTTTGCCAAATTTTCAAAAACATCTTAATAGTTATTAATTATTTATGATTTATTTAATTAAAATTATTTTTTTTAAAAAAAGGCACCCATTAATAATTTTTCTTGTATATATTGATTTAAATTATTATTGTATAATGTGACCCTCAATCATTCTTTTATATTTTGCCTTGAAATGCTTTTTTCAAGATGTCTACCCTTCCCCGCGCCACGAAAATCCCGAATAATCCAGTCTTTACAGAAATGTTTATTTAATTCCAGTGCGTAACGTTATTCTCGTTTAGTTCGCCACCTTCCAGCGTGAAAATCGAGATCTCGTTCCGAAGCAATTACTCTCAATCCTTCGGAGCTCATCACGTTAAGCTAGTAATGGCAGCTCCGACCGTTAACGGCCTTA
Source organism: Spea multiplicata (assembly GCA_009364415.1). Lineage (NCBI taxonomy): Eukaryota > Metazoa > Chordata > Amphibia > Anura > Pelobatidae > Spea > Spea multiplicata. Next base: position 14,381 of record VKOC01029708.1, read on the forward strand.
GCCAAATCCGACGGGAAACCTCCGGCTAATTGCCGTTATTTCCCGCTAATACCATTATTTAACTAACTAACGTCTGGGGCCGGGTAACGCAAGCAAAGCGATTATCATATTGCCTTCTAGAAAAATATTTTAAAAATTATGTTTATAAATTTGGACAAATAAACCTAGATGGATAAAGGTCTTATTAAATTTTGTTTAGAATTTGTCACAATTTTTGGTTGTCCTAAAATTTATCTTCTTTTTATTCATTATATATATATATTTATTTATAAATAATAAAAAAAAAATATTTATAAATTATCATTATTATAATCATTCTTATCCAAAACAAAAGGCATTTGTAATGGGAACATAGAATTTCGGCCCGTCTAGTCTGCCCGTTTTAAAGGTTTCAGGCAATGTGATGGAAGAATCTTTTGCTTCACAGAGAGGGTGATAGGTAAGTGGGACAGCCTCCCAGCAGAAGTGGTAGAGGGTAATACAGCGAGGGGATTTAAACATGCATGGGACAGACATACGGCTTCCTGAATCTAAGACGAGACCAACGACTGATTAAGGTTTGAGTCTTTACAGCAAGAGAAACGGGCAGCTAGACGGGGGCCGAATGGGGCCGATATACGGTAGTTCTATATTTGACTCCCCCTAAGTTTAATGGTAGTGAATGATAAATTTGTCACCGGGGAGCCGTCTTGTATTTTGTTTGTCTTCTTTTGTTTATCAGCCGCCGCTGTTCCTAAATTCATCTAATTAAAAAATAATCAATAAAAATAGGATCGCTGAGGAATTTACCAAATTGAATCCAGAAATCCCGTTGTCCTTTTTTTGCCCCTGAGTTCGCTTCTCTGACTTTCCACCCCAATTACTCAACAAATACTTTAGATGAACGGGAATATGATGTTAACCCCTCGGTGTACTCGCTGACCCTCCAGCCTGAGGAATATTTACGTTCATTCATTTAGTACAGAATGCAGAGTTACCGGCTGGGCCTGCTTAATGTCACAAAGCGGAGAGGACGGGAAAATGTCTTTGATGGACCTCCAAAGCCCGATTTCTAACTCTTCTTATCTATGTATAATATAGGGGAGTTTTACATTACTCAGAGAGGGGTAGATAGGGGAACAGCCTCCCAGCAGAAGTGGTAGAGGGTAATACAGTGAGGGTATTAAACATGCATGGGACAGACATACGGCTCCTGAATCTATGACGAGACCAACGACTGATTAAGGTTTGAGTCTTTACAGCAAGAGAAACGGGCAGCTAGACGGGGGCCGGATGGGGCCGATCCGCCGGCAAATTCTATTTATGTTTAGTGAATAAGCCCCATGTTACACAGTGACAGAGTAATAGACCACATGATGTCACTTTATATAATATAATCTTTACTAGACTATTGATTATAGCAGAGGGATGGACTAACGGTGATCCAGATTCTGTATAAAATATAACCAGTTTACTCCATTTAGTTATTTAATTATAATAAGACAGATAAGGTGTCGGCGACGAATAAAGACCAGCTGGAAATGGCTCATTTTTAATGGAATCTCTTCCTAGGCTACAGAGGCCCTTTATCACTCCCATCACTCCTGTGTTCCAATGGCCCTTTATCACTCCCATCACTCCTGTGCTCCAATAGCACTTTTGCGATTAGTCACCGCTAGAAATGTCCTTGTTTCATGAAGTGACCCCAAACTTTTGAAGGGTCGTATATAAATATTTATAAATATAATTTAAAATATGTTTACTGGCATTTCGCTATATAAGAAAGCCTTAGAAATAGTTGACTTGGTTTTATGCATGGTATGCTCTATTAGAATATTAGATAAATAGATAAATATATATACATTTATATACTTTAGTTGGATTTGTAGGTATGGATCGGGGTCAATGGCGTTCCTGCTATCCGGAAACTCACATCTTTAAAGAAAATTTGGGATTAAAATTCTTCAGCATTCCCTCTTTTTATTTTTAACTTTAGGTCACTTTTGCTCTTTTTTGCGATTGTCACAATGAGGGTAAACCTTTTGGTTAAAGGAATTTTGAATTAAATCAAACTTTTAAATCTGGCATTCAAACGTTGCAAAGAGGAACCGTGTCAGATGTTAACGATTAAATATTTAAGATACATTTTATTGATTTTTTAGTATAAGTATTAAAAAATGTAAATATATGTCACAAGTTATATTAATAAAGCCAAAAATGGTGACCGACCCAAATAGATATTACTACAGAAGTCACAACCACGTTAAGATGACATAGAACGTGGCAATGAAACTCTTGGAAATGCTGGGTCTGAGGTCCGGTGTGACTCATTTGTGTCTGCGCTACGGATCCCAGATAGTTCTCCTTGATACAAAGTCCGAGTTGGCTTTTAAATTCTCTAATAAATAAATAAATACGTTGTAAATTATCATTCTGGGTCAACCTGACCACTTCTGCTGGAAGGCTATGCCATGCATTCGCATCCCGAACTATGGGAAATGATTCCTTATCTCTGTCTCTATACAGACATTCTTTTCCTTAATACAATGAGATTATGATGTCATCTGTCTCGCTTTACTCCTCCAAGTAAACTCGTTACATTCTAATTAGCAGTAAATGGGGTTAGGAATATGCATTTTAAATAATAGTCAGACATTGGAATAGAGGCAGGGAACGGACAAATACATGAGATATGAAGTCTAAAGCTTCAAATGATGCCCCAAGGTGGCCGTCGGCTTTCATGATGTTTTACTGAGTAGCGGGGAGGGATTTGGGAGATATTATTTCAGATTAGATGGGGTTACATAGAGCGCGATAATAAACAGCCTGAAAAGCCAGTAGGATAGAGGAGAGGCTTTAACTAATTCACAGCTAATTCACGGGATAATTAAAGAAAAACTCCCTTTATTTTTTATGTTAAAAAAAGTTTTCCTAAATATTGTGTTTTCTCTTACAGTAGTTAATATAATGTTTTCAGGCAGCTGCATATTAGCCGTTTGTATGAGGTTCTCGCTCTGTTATCTGATCCTGAATCTACTACACAACCCCCCGACTCCTTATCATACTGCCTGTGGGGTATAATAGAATAGCTCAGTCTTAATCACCCAGCTGGACTCTCTGACTAATGAAAGTCTATGGAGGAACGGACTTCATTAGCATTGCCATAAAGCATCAGCTCAGTGTGGTGTTTGACCCGGGAAAGTCACCCAAAATATCACATGACTGACAGCAACGGCGGCTCCAGGTCTGCAGATAAAGGGAGTTTATTGGAACAAAATGAGATCAAACCCTGGGGGATTATAATTACCGTTTACAGCGCTGGGGGTTATATTACTGTGTATAGACCTGGGGTTATTACTGTATACAGAGCTTGGGGTCCCATTCCGTCTAGGTGCTCACTGGGTGACATTTAGATTTGCTCCAGGAGTTTGCATCTTTATTAGTAGTATAGCATGTGATGCATTTTATTCTGCTTCAGTGAGGTAGAGACCTGAGAGCTCTTGAAAGCTTGCATTCTGAATCTACTCAGCCAATAAAGTCTATGGAGTTAGACTGTACGAATACTGTGTCACAGTGTGTGTGTGTGTGTGTGTTAGTGTATGATGTTAGCCTGAGTGTGAGCATTAGCATATGATGTTAGAGCTTGTGTGTGTTAGTGTGAGTATTAGTGTTAGTATATGGTGTTAGCGTGATTGTGTGTTAGTCTATGATGTTAGACTGTACGAATACTGTGTCACAGTGTATGTGTGTGTGTTAGTGTATGATGTTAGCCTGAGTGTGAGCATTAGCATATGATGTTAGAGCTTGTGTGTGTGTTAGTGTGAGTATTAGTGTTAGTATATAGTGTTAGCGTGATTGTGTGTTAGTCTATGATGTTAGCATGAGTGTGTGTTGGTATATGGTGTAAATGTGGGTGTGTGCCTTGGTGTATGGTGTTAGTGTATGGTGTTAGAGTATGGTGTTAGAGTATGGTGTTAGTGTATGA
>VKOC01029709.1:0-11041 GCA_009364415.1 Spea multiplicata
CCACTGCCACTCACTGCTACCCACTACCACTCACTGCTTCCTACTGCCACTCACTGCTCCCTACTGCCACTCACTGCTCCCCACTGCCACTCACTGCTCCCCACTGCCACTCACTGCTACCCACAGACACCCTGTTAGGGCTTCCACAGCCGATTGCTGTCCAGCCGCTATAACTCAGCACATAAGGCCCGGTCACCATGACAACCCTGAAGCCCTGAGGTCAGACCATTGGACCCGCTGGGGGGGTTCATACGCGAGACACGATAAACCTGACACAATAATTTTTTACATTTTGTATACTTTTTATAAATATGGAATATTTTTTTGTTTTAATTGTTATTAATCACATTTTCAGATATATATGTTGTTCAAGTATCTCGTTTTGAGTAAGGACCTTATAACATAATTTAGTAATTGGGCCCCGCGTCATGCACTGAGTATTCCGTGTGGCCCCCGTGGACAGCTCCCGGCTGTCTCTTTGATTGAACGGACTCTCGCTGTGACTCGGATTCACGGCTCGCAGACATTTTATTGACTCTCCCATTAAACGCTGAGCAATTTATTTCACGCTCTCCACCTCTCAGACTAAAGGAATGGATTGATTTTGTGGGCCGTTACTGACCGTGAGAACCCCGGCGCTTTATAATCCTGTGCTAAATGGGCCAGGTTTTTTGATGTAATTATGGCTGCGCGGATACATGCGCCCGCATCATTACCCACATGGATTTGCAGAGAAGATGTACAGCGACGTCGATGCATATCGTATATAATATATAAATATGCATGCGGACGTCTCGCCCGCTTCCGTGGACTTTAAGTCGCTTTTGGACGTCGCTCTGTGTCGCACAGCTTAGGCTCCCCGCTCGCTCTCTGGGGTCCCATGTGCAGAATGTGATGGCGCTCTATAAAACAATAAATAATTAATAATAATTAAGGCTCTCTCTACGCCTAAGATTACAAAGTGACCAAAGGGTTCTGCGGTCGGCGGATGTTTAAAAATCGCTATTTTCAGAAGAGTCAGACTTACCGGCACGTTAAAGCCCTGCATCCGACCGGAAAAAATGGGTGATTCCATGGGTGGATCTCTTGGCTACATTGTAACATACAGAAAATACACTGTCACTGTTATTGAAGTCAATAACGTTTTACTTGTTTGAATTTTCGCTCCTTTCTCATAAAGCTGAACTAGAAGGCAACGATTTACTAAAACCGGCACAGAATAATTCTCGTTTATTGTAAAAAAAAAAAACATTAGATTTGTTTGGAACCTGCAAGACGATGCGGTTTAAGCCAGAGAAGCGAAGGTTACATCTTAAAAAAGGAGATTGAATCGTTTGATAGAATGTAGATCAAAAGAACGAAAATAATTAGATTCGGCTACTTACGCTTTTCCATTTATTTTCTTTATTAGAGTGCAGAGTTTATCGGCTATGATAACGGGGCGTTAAGTAACGGCGTGAGATCCCAGCTCCGAAGTCTCCTCGTGAAATGCATCTTCATTGATTCAGATAAAGATCGTTCGGTGATTCCGGGACCCAAATGGCTCCGTGCGTCTGCAGCGCAATATTTAGAAAATTTAGTGTTTTCATTTTCAGATTCCAAAAATGACAAAAAATCATTCCGATTTGGCTATTCTTCCTCTTTTTCTTTGCAGACATGAGCCATGCATGTTACATCATCAAACGTGCGGCTCCCACACATCTATGACAGATCTTTTCGTAGATTCAGCTTTGGTGACATCATAACGCAACTCGTGAGGTTAAAACAGTTGCAACTTTTCTGGGAATATCTGCATTTAGCATTTTATATATTTATTTAGTTGTTGCCATTCCAAACTCCCTTTCTCTTTCTGCCTGAAAATTCATTTTCTGCTAAAAATCCATTTTTCTTGCCCTCTCAGAATTGATTTTTTTTTTGTTCCTTACAAGAGACAATACGGAATAATAACGTCTTCCTGATCGCCTCCACTAGAGGGCGATCTCTGACAGCCGTTAAATTACATGCGCAGGAAGCAGCGGGGGGATGAAATGGTTAATTACGGCAAATGAATGAATTGTTCATATCCTTTATATGACAATCTGGGCGCTCGCGAGAGGTTTATGGCTAAAAGTGCGAATACGCATTGTGTGGCCTTAAGGGCAAGCCGCCATCTTTCTTTTCGCAGACATTGTCGGGTATGGAAATGTTTGTGATATACCAGTGGGTCCCGTGATGGACCTCGGGCTACTGGATCCCAGAGCCAGTAGCAAATTGTCGGGGGCCTGCCCCCACCCACCAATCTAATTTTACCCCAGTCTTAGGGTGAATGGGCTGATTCTCAGGGTTTTTACCCCAGTCTCAGGGTGAATGGGCAGATTCTCAGGGTTTTTACCCCAGTCTCAGGGTGAATGGGCAGATTCTCAGGGTCACACAGTATGGAGGCGTCAGATTTAATGATATCTGAGCATCCTGATTGGTTCTTTTCTCCCTGCACACCCTTCATATAATGATTAAGTGATTATTATAAAGTTCAGCTACTTACAAATGATTAGAAATCAGGTTTTCTTCGGTACTTAATATATTAAGATTATTTAAAATATTTAAATAAATTAAAATAATAAATGTTTGAAACATCAAAATACAGAGTGTCTCTGGTCCTGACATTCTCACGAGAACCTCTTTAAAAAATAGAATAGAAAATTAGAGTGTCTCTCTATGACAAAGCCCGCCGCCCCAGCCCGGCCTCTCACCACACGCCCCAAAAGCAGTGCCCATTTTTGGCTGTCAGAAGTGATGGATCCACGCGATGCGGGAAAAGCAACTCCTCAACCATCACGATAAACGAGACAATAAAGAACGTTAAGAGACGTTTCCCATCCGCAAAATTTAATTAAAGAAAAAAACCTGCTGTCTAATAATTTTGATGGAAAAAATAGTTTGTTTTTTATTACAATTATTTTAATTACAAACCAAGTGGGAATTTTAGTGAATAATCATTCTGAACAGATTTATCACCTGCAATAAAATTTGCCCTTTCAGAATGAAATCCCATAAAAACAATTAGTTTTTATAGGTGAATGAGAAGCGGGTGAATGAGAAGCCGCTGGAATTTACTGTTTCCTTTTAATCCCAATTTTTCGACGAGGTGACAAGCGGACGAGCCGATTGGCTGATGATATTAAGAATTTGTTTTTCGGTTAATTAATGCAGATTCTAACACATTCTGTAGCGCTGTAAAAAAAACCCAGCGGCTGAAAGGTCTCCGGGACGATGCGCTCTCTTCCGCGGCCCCCCCGGGAATACGGTTACCTCCGAAGGTCTCTTTCCAACCGGCTCCGTCTCTTTATTAAGCTGCTTTTCCCAGACTCGGTGATTTTCTCGCCAATCACAATTTATTGTAAAGGTCTGCATCCGCGAAACGCCACGGCGGGGGGGGGGGCAACGCAACTCGGCTCCCGGTAATTAGACTTCTCACTTGGGCAGCAAGTTTACTAACGGAAAAAGAATTCTAACACGGAACGTTTTTTACATACGGAACACGCTCTGCATCTTGGCGGAACTGTTATATGAACTGGGAGGGTGGTGGATAAGTGGAACAGCCTCCCAGCAGAGGTGGTAGAGGGTAATACAGTGAAGGTATTAAACATGCATGGGATAGACATACGGCTCCTGAATCTAAGACGAGACCAACGACTGATTAAGGTTTGAGTCTTTACAGCAGGAGACATGGGTGACTTGACGGGGGCCGCTGGGGGCCGATCTGCCGGCGGGTTCTGGGTTTTTCCTCCCAGCACGTGATGGTGGGCAGTGGCTACTAAGTGGTGGACGGTGAAGTCGGCTGAGAGTGATGATGCTGATACATTGTGTCGCTTTATTTTAGACTCTCGGCTCCGGCGCCGTTGGGGTAAAAACTGTGGGTTTCACACAAATGATTTTTTTCCTTGTTTGTTTTTTCACATTTTGTTGATAAATCTCCGGCTGAGCGGTGGGACCCCCCCCCCCGTCCCTCTTTGAAACCCCCCCCGGTCCCTCTTTGGCCCCTTTTTATGATTCCGTTATTTAATGGACGCGTCGCCCGTAAGATTTGCGGCGGGGCGAGATCGTTGCCTCCGCGGCAGGATAATGCGACGTGGCGGCTCGGCGGCTCGCGGGTTCTGTCTCGGCTCAGAGGCATAAAAGAGACGGTTGTTGGGATTTCTTGCGCTCTCTTATTAGAGCCATAAATCTCCCGCCGTGTAGCAGGAGAGACTTTCCACTTCTTTCAATGACTTTACAGACCAAACATGGCTCCCTCCGGACGCTCGCGACAAAACCTCCAAGATAAATGGACGGGGCGCCCGGCTGCTGCGTCTTAACCCCTTCACGCCCAGGCGATCCATTCCCCGCCGCGGGTTTAACCCTTGTTTGCGGGTTGGGATCGGACGGTGGGAGAGGCACCAGTTCCTCATTACCTCCAGAGATGGAAACATTTGGGACCCCCTGCTACAGATAAGGGGCCACATTGTCCCCCCCCCCTCAGAGGGTCATCCCAGTCACCTGTCCTATGGGGGTCACTCAGCTCTGCGCAGGGTCAGTTCCTTTGACCTGCATGGTGGTCTTATTGGGGTTATGGCGGTTTCTACAATTAGGGTCCGGCCGGCTGCGGGGGGCGTCTGCAGGGGGGCGGTGCGGGGGGCGTCTCTGCGGGGGGCGTCTGCGCTGTTATTATTAAAGAGGCTCTCGCCTGTAAAGTGTTGTGTAGGCGCCAGACAGCGAGATCTGATATTAATGCCCCCCCCCATTATACAACAACTGCACCGAGTGTCACCTGCCGGGAATCCGACTGTCAGCTCAACTGCACAAAGAGACAGCAGATCGGCCCCCATCCGGCCCCCGTCTAATCGCCCGTTTCTCCTGCTGTAAAGACTCAAACCTTAATCAGTCGTTGGTCTCGTCTTAGATTCAGGAGCCGGATGTCTATCCCATGCATGTTTAATACCCTCACTGTATTACCCTCTACCACCTCTGCTGGGAGGCTGTTCCACTTATCTACCACCCTCTCTCTAAAGAACATCTCTCTCCTATTTCTCTATAACATAAAGTCCTGAAAGCCAGACGGTTAGAATGTCCAGAAAGTCTCTGCGGGTTTTATTGTTACCTGGTGGACAAAAGACGCGGAGGGCTTCTCTACGGCGAGACCCTGACCTTCACCATCTGCTTCCCGCGGACCCTCCGGAGAAATGGAGGCGACAATGGGCAAAAAATACAGTCACTCCCCCTCTTTTGTTTTGCCCAAAATCTTGTGTTGTGTCCCCGGTTCTGTGAAGGAAGCAGATTATTCCGTCTCCGTTTGTCTCAATCTGTCGTCTCTTTATTTACCCCGAAACGGCCAACCAATAATATCAAATTAAATAAAGACCTCCGAGGAACATTAAAATAAAAGGAATTAGCGAAACCATCTGGAGATCTGGAAGCCTCCTGCTTGGCGAAAGCCGCGTTCTTACGGATTTCTCTTCTAGCCGTCAAAAAAATGGGGGAGAAAAATTGGAATTGATGAAATTGCGCGCATGTTCTGCGTATAAAACGACGTCTCTCTGTGACTCCCGCGTAACGCCCGACGCTCATCGAGACGCGAGCAGCCGGCAGCGATCATTTATAGAAAGAGATACTTATTACTCACCAATCGGGTTATTTATATTCAAAAATCTAAATAATCTCAATTCTAAGCAAATGCAATAAATAATATTAATAATTCTATTTGAAATTCATAGAAAAATGAATGCAGGGGCAGGATAAGCGGCTTAATACCCCGTTACCCCGTTACATGGCACCAGGTTTGTTGCGGGGTCCGGGGGGTCCGCGTCAATACTATTTTATACCAGAAACATTTATTCCTGATTTACTTTTCTCCTTTTCTAAGATTATTTATAACTTTTAAACCTAAACTGCTAAACGGGGAGAATAAATGATGAATAACGGAATATATTCGAATTAATACGACATTCCGACAGCAAATAAAAGTATCCTCCTTACCTTTTCTTTCCGTGTTATCTGATGCTCTGCGTGTTCTGTGCTGTTTACCCCGTTGTACAGCGCTGTGGAATATGATGGCGCTATAGTATATAAAGAAATAAATACCTAAAACGCCGACAGGGGGCGCCGCGTCTCCGGCTTCGGGGATTAGCAGCATGGTGGACGAAGCATTATTACCGGCACAGCGGGGGCCGGGTTCATATGTTTTAGAAATAAAGGACTCGGCTCATTACTGTCACTTATTCATTTATACAGCGCCATCATATTCCGCAGCGCTGTACAACGGGGTAAACCGGACAGAACATGGAAAGAAACGGTAAGGGGGGCCCTGCTCACTCGTCTTAGATTCAGGAGCCGCATGTCTATCCCATGCATGTTTAATCCCCTCACTGTATTACCCTCTACCACTTCTGCTGGGTGGCTGCTCCACTTATCTACCACCCTCTCAGTAAAGTAAAACAGTTTTGTGTAAACGGGCAGACAGCGAGCCAATTTCCGAGACTCTGTTGGGTAACAAATAGGATAACGCGATAAGAGCGTTTCTGATCAATTCAGAGTTTGAATCTAAAAATGAAAAGCCAAAAGGGCCTCCCAGGGAGGGCCGAGGGGGCCGAGGAGTGCACATTAACCGGCTACTAATCACGCGTGTCTGTTCTGTACAACATAACTGTGAGGAGAAGAGATCTGGTCGCCGGCCAGCGCCATCTGCCCAGCTGGGGTAACATATGTTTCTTTGTTTACTTAAGAACAATTGTAAATTGATACATTGTGTCTGCCCGGCCCCGAGCGGCGCATGTGCATGGAAATGCCAGCATCTAGGTGCAGAGGCTGCACACCCGTGGCCATTAACCTGTTAAACATGAATGAAAAACATGTAAAAACATTGTACAGCGCCATGGCGTACGCCGGTGATATCAATCCAAAAATAATAATAATCTTTGTGAAATTGGTGAAATCAAATCATTAAAATTCCTCTGGGGTTCCAGGTGGCTGGAAGCGGATAAATTCCTTTTATTTGAGGAAACGCGTGATTTCCCCGTGCCGTGGCTTTAAGGACCTCAACGCGCATGTTCCGCTAACATATATTTTATCCGTCCAAGCGGCTGTTATTTCTTCTAGAAATATCTCCCTTACGCCGCACTTGGGGAATAAACCGCTTCGGAGAGAAAGGTAACGCGGCGTTATTTACGCGGCCCTTTCGAGGAAAGAAAAACGTGCTTCGCATTATTCACGAGACAATAAAAAGCGTCTACTTCCTGTTTGTTTAATGTTTACGATGATTTTAATAACTCCCCCGCCGGGCATTACCTTCCCCGTGTATTTAACATAATAATATATTTCCCCGGGGATAATAATATATTTCCCCGGGGACGCCGCACCTCACCGGGTATATTGGTTATTATCAGAATGATTCATTCATTGGGATTTGTATCGGGAATAGGAGGAGTGGGGGGCAGATAATGCGAACAAACTGCCCTTAGAAGAAAAAGGTACATATCAAGCGGGGCAAAAGTGTACGTCGAAGGATGGCAAGAGAGGCAGAGAGGCTGGGATGGCACTCCTGGGGTGCAATGATTTTATGAGGAGGGAGGTAAATACCAGAAGCTTTGTTTATTTGACTTGCAATGCCTCATATGGCCACCAGGGTGTGTGGCAGCAGCAGTGAGGCCATGACAGGATCCTTTCTCAGCTTCTTCTATAAGTTCTGTGGAGCATGTATTATATCATCAGAGATTTTGTGTCCAGGCTCGGTGTGGTGGGATGTTTGCCCCTTCCCCCCCCCGGGACACATCCTGATATTTAAAAAGGAATAATGCAGCCTCACAGACCTCTTACCCCTCGCTATACGTTGGCATTGGGTGGTCTGCTGGAGGCTTCCTCTGAATACAATAAAGTCATTCAAAATGCAGGAAACTATCATTCCTAAATATCCACTAATTCATGTCCCGGACACTCAGAGGGCACCAGTACCCTTCACAGCCTTTACACTGCGCCTGCGGGACCCTCTATGTGTATTGCCCTTGACAAACATTGCTGTACCTGGCATTGTTTGCTGAGCTTGTGTGGGACCCCCTAGGTGCCATACCCCATCACAAACTTTCCTGTACCTGTTGGCGCAGACTGCTGTGCCTTTGTGGCGTCCCCTAGGTGCAGCACCCTACCTGACCATTCCTGTACCCGGTGGCGCTGTTGGTTAAGGCTCTATGAGGCAATCTAGGTGCAGCACCCTACCTGACCATTCCTGTACCCAGTGGCGCTGTTGGTTAAGGCTCTATGAAGACCTTTGGATGCAGTACCCTTCCTGACCATTATTGCACCTGTTGGCGCTATTGGCTATGCGTCTCTAAGGACCTGTAGGTGCAGTACCCTACCTGGCCGTTGGGGTACCCAGTGGCGCTGTTGGCTACAGCTCTGGGAGGACCCTTAGATGCAGTACCCTCCCTGACCATTGCTGTACCCGGTGGCGCTGTTGGCTAAGGCTCTGTGAAGACCTCTAGGTGCAGTTCCCATCCTGACCATTCCAGTAACTGGTGGCGCTGCTGCCTTTCTGTCTTTTTATCAGGGAATAGGCATCTATTTTATTATTAATATTATTATTATTTATTCATTTATATAGCGCCATCACATTCCGCAGCGCGGTACAATGGGAATCAGCCCACATATGGGTGACATTGTTCACCTCGGTTTCAGAGAATAACGAATACCCCAACATGCGCCAGATTCTGTACCTGCTATTCGCTGCTAGCTGCTGCGAAATCATTAAACCAGATTAAATGCGTCCCCTTAAATCCGTATAATTTATAAAGGCTGAGGTGGGGGCAATAAAAGAGTGTGGGGTTAAATCAAGATGCCACGTACAGCGGGGGCTGCATCACACGGCTCTGTCGGCTTCTCAGCCATGCGCCGCGGTGCAGCAGCTGCCTAACGTGGCCAACAAAACCCGTAAGGATCTCTCATCGTGAGGCTCTGCGGTGTCCCCGACTCCTGTGAGTGACAGCGAGCGATGATAAAGGGGGCTTCGCTGGACACCCTTAGCTCCCTACCCAGGAGTTTATCCAATAAACCCCCTTTCTTCTACTAACAATGCGGGATTTAAAGATGTTAGCCGGACACCTGTGTTCAAGCAGGGGTTTCATTTATGGTTCACCAGTCTGAAGCAGTCGGTAACATTGTGTCATAGCAAGATATGAAAGGGTTAACTCTAGAGTCTCATCCTGCTCCACATCACCCTCGCTACAATCACAGCATCCTCAGCCAAGCAGTCCCTCCGTCTCCTAATAGATTGTAAGCTCCTGGAAGCAGGGCCCGCCCCTCCGGTACCGGTCCGTCTCCTCGAGCGTTAATCTTATTGGCTATTTTAATGTTATTGTTAAATTGTAACAGCGCCACGGGGTCTGCAGGCTCTCTGGCCAACTCCCATCATCCTCGGCAAGCCTCGGCTCTCGCCCTGATAACGTCGCCAGGCACTCTAAAAGCCTCCGTTTTGGGGTAAAGACCATTTCTTGAGTCTGCACGTTCTGATTGGCTTACTCCTCTTAAGGGTTAATAACCTCCCGGAATGTTTAACGTTCCTGCGCAGAATGTCACGCTTTGCCCCAGGAAGTTACCCCGGCTCCATTTATACCCCTTCTGGGTAATTCTGTCTCAGGCCTCCTTTACAAAAGGTGACCCAGAAAAAAAGGAGGGGGGGAGAGTAAATGAACTCGAGATCTCCTTGGGGTAATTATCGGACCCCTTATCTCCTGGGAGGGCACACGCCGCGCATGGCCGGCTACACGCTAACGAGGAAGGCATGTTTGGGAGCAGATGGCGGGCTGAGGCTCAGACACTGGGTATTAGGGGCAGATTTCTCTCCTCGGGGGGCTACTCCCAGTTCCTTGAGAACCTTGATGGTGGCGTTTGGGCTGTTTTGGGGGATTCTGGCGGCTGCCTGGGTAACAGGGGGCAGAGGAGAAGGGTTAATGGCTGAACGCTGGCCCAGCTTGATGGGAGTGGTCAGAGGAACTATTGCCATATCAGCTATGGCATTGTTGACCCCTACGTGTCCCCCGCTCCGGGGGGCAGATCTTTAAATGAAAGAAGGGGCTAGCGCTGAGGGGCAAAGAGACCCCCAAAAATGTGGTCTTTATCCGGGTCGGCTATTGGAGTTCCGTTCAGTTTCGATGACTCTCAAGGGCCCTCAAGGCCCCCCCACCCGGCACAAAACACCACAATAAGCCCCATTCAGGGGCAGAGCGGCTGGCATTGTTCTCAAGCTGCAGGCTGCCGGCTCGCACGGGGCAGGATAAAGCGTAGCTCAGAAGCCGTGCCAACTGCCACACCTTCCCCTCCGATCCGTGCCAGGACTCGTTATTCACCCGGTGACGCGGCCATAAAGCACTCCCAGCACCCTGAGCCAGAGCCGGGCAATGGATACGGGCTGCTCGGAAAACACAGCCAAGCAACCCCCAGCGAAAAAGACCCCCCAAAGCCCCACATCCAGATACTGAAGGGTTAAACTGTGGAAGGGCAGACGGCTGCACCACAGAGGGCAAGCGCTGGGAATTTGCCCCTTTAACAATCTGGGAGCAGAAGTGTCGCAAAGTATCTTCTGGTATTTAAGAGGTTAACGGCTGCCTTTGTTCTCCGCTATATGTGAGGCTGATGCTTTTTGCCCCTCCTGGGGTTTCTAGATTTACAGATGGGATGCCCTCTCCCCTAAAGCCCCTGCGCCCCCCAGGCCCCGCCCTCCTCCAAATCCCATTCTGTTCTGGACCCTCTGCTGCCCCTGCACTCCTGCCCCCCAGCTCCCTGCCCCCATCCCTGCCCCAGGCTGTGCCCCCAGCGGAGGAGGCAGCCCGCCCCCCCCCCTTACACTCCCCAGTCTTGTGACCCCCAGCCTCCTCCCCTCGCTCCCCCCAGCCCGGGAGAGAGGCAGATCTGCCCCAGTCGGGGTCGGTGGTGCAGCAGACAGCATCCTCTGCTCAGTGTGCGGATCGAGCTCTGCGGGAAGGAGTCCTCCCTGCGCCTGGGATTTACCCCCCGGACCGTGCCTGATACCCCCCCGGAC
>VKOC01029710.1:0-13344 GCA_009364415.1 Spea multiplicata
TTAAAAAAAAAAAAAAAGCTGTGTTTGGGGAAAAACCTCAGTTTTGGAGATGTACCAAAATAGTATGTAAAACCGCAGCATATGGTTCTGGGAAAATATATTCCCTAATCTCATAATAGTTAAAATGTCTATTTATTCATTAATGCTTATAGTAGCAGAGATAATCTGATCATAAATCTATTATTTTTGTGTATGTTGCATAATAATTTTCTATGGCTGGTAACCATAAATATCTTCTCCTTAACTACCATATAATTATAATTTTTTTTTAATATCAGACAAATATTATTAGTATTATTTTGTAGATATACTTATGTTTCTATCTGGTCAGTATTAAAATAATGAAAAAAATAAACACCTTCCAATTTTAACCCCTTTTTTGCTGACTGCAAAATGGGTTAAATTTGCAGTGCCCATCTACCCTGTATTGATTGCAGGTTAAGATATAAAAAAGGTGATTTTATTTATAAAGGAAACATGTAATATAGTTGTGTGCAGGCTATGAAGTTATATTTAAAGCGGCAGTGCCTTTCTTTGCCTCTTTTCCTTCTTGTATAATAGAACTACTATATATGTGTGTGAGTGTATATATATATATATATAAACACACACACATACATACATTGTTCCTCCCCAGTCTCATACATATTTTCTCACCTTTGCCTGCTGTTCTTGATATTTGTTTGAACAATTGCTTTACCTCTGGTGCTTTTTGGTCTCTTGTGGTTTATACGATTGTGGATCTGTGTTCAGACGTACCAAAAATCGAGATGTTGCTGCTTTAAGTGTCTGTTACCTGGCGTTTCATTGAATGGCCTCGGTGTGAAGAGAACACCAGCTGTCTGTGTTTGTTTGTTTGTTTGCCGTCTGTGTGCCTGGGATAAGAGCCACCCTTTGCCTATAGGGTCCACAACCGCTGCATTTCCAGATGTCACCTGTACCTATTATGACTATTCTATACAGTATTAACAGTTATTAGTCAGTTTTTTGGAATTGTCCTAGTCTTCAGTAACAGATCTTGAGTTTTTGCAGCTAGTGTCCAGTATGTTAATCATTCTCGGGCTACATGGATTTGCGAAGGTCCTATAAGTTTTCCCGGTCAGTATGATGATAAATCACGGCTGCAGCTGTCCGCCAATCTGTGTTGTTCTTTGTTTTATGTTACACAAAAACCCAATGTGGAATTCAGGAACATGACAAGAGCCACTGGGCAGTATTCGAGTGTTCCTGAAGTTGGGCCGAGGCTGCCTGCACCAGAAGAGTAGCTATCACAGGCTGTGCATGCATGGGTAACCTCTGGTCTATTCTCTATCCCTGTAGCTGCTGGAAGTCTAATGCACCTGCAGTCCAACACATGGAAGGGGTGCTTTAATTTCTTAGCCCTGGCGTTATAAGGGTGCCGTTTGTTTATGAAACAATTATTGTGTTTCATAAAGCGAAGAAAAAAGTAACTGTGGAACAATCCGCAGAGGAATTCCATTTGTTCTCGCAGCTATTGTCCTACATTGTGAGCCTGGTTTTGTTACATTGCTTTATGTTTATTGATATAGCACCAGCAGATTCCGTAGCGCTGTTACAAAAAGAGGAAGGCGTTCCAGTGCTATGGTTGTTTGTTTTTACATACTGAAAAGTGCCCCTGTCCATGTAGTCAGAGGCCTTTCTGGCCGGATGGAAACACTCGGACACCTTCCATACTGTGTATCAAACCTTCTTTAACAGACTTCACCACCAATCCCTTACGTATGAAGGTTTGTCTTTTGTGAATCAAATGCTGCAGTCCTAGGACAGGGTTAACTCATCCCCAGATAGTGTTGAAATAACCCTTTGTGTGCCAGATGCAACATATTTCTCATTTCCATACCCTGGCATGCAGAGGGTTACATGTCTGATATGGTACATAAACTGCAAAAAAAAAAAAAAAAAAAAAAAGTTGCGCGCCCAGCTCTATCAACACTAAAGTTAATTTTATAAAGTTCATTAGAGTTTGCAAAGCGCAGTTGTATTTTTTGTATTTCGTTACTTGACCCAGTTGTTGCCAGAGCCAGGCACGTGCGTTTTGTGTTACCCCTCTGGCTACAAAGGGGTTAACATGAGTAGGTATTCCTCTGGGAGGAATAAGGGGGAAAACATGCAAATATTAGTAGCTTAAATACTTCCTTCCTCGTTAACCCTCTGAGAGCCAACGAGTGAGCAGTGTGTAGGCTAGTTCGCCACACTGGCACTCAAAGGGTTAATACAGTTTGTGTATTCATGCCTATCCTAAGCCTCCTTTAAGAAAAAAACGAAAAGGGCTTTGAATGCCCTTGTTACTTTTTTTTCTTCTTTCTTTGCATGCAAAATCCATGCTTACCTCTGTTAATGCATGCAAGGTCTTTTTTTTTTTTCCCTGTATAAAGCGAGTGCACAGAGAAATATTTTTGGCTAGTAAATGTTGCCATGCAATGCATATTTTTTAAGAAAAAAAAAAACCTTGCCTTTTATGAAAATTAGCACGTTTGTTACATGTATTTAAGCTAACAAATATATAAGAAGAAAAAACAAAACAGAAAAAAAACAGAAAAAAATAAAGCGATGTTTGGAAATGCTGGTCTTTTTGTTAGTGTACAGTTTCAGATGTTGTTAAGGTGAATTCACCCGTGTGATTTCAAATTGCTGCATTGTATTTATTACGCATTTCCTCCCGTGTAACTCGGAATCATGGCTATATTTCATATCATATTCTATTGAAAGTGAAGGGAGATGATTAATACAAGTTTTTGTAACACTGTTGTGTGTTTGTCTTTTTTTCCTTTGTATGTTATTTGATACACAAATGCAATATCTTGGAAAGAATGACAATGTATCAGAGTAAGGTTGGCACATGTACTTACACTAACACTCATTCTCAACACACACACTTATACATAAATTCTCATTCTAGCATACATACATATTCCCTCTTTCCATCATCCTCTCACCTCACTCGCTCACACTCTCTCCAACCAGCCTCACTAATCCTAGAGGTTATGTAACCTCACGTTATGTGATCCCGCTGTGTTCTTGCCTCCCCGGGCCGTTCCAACATTGTTTACAAAGAACTGTTCCAATCTGATGACAGTTTTGATGTTCGGAAAGAATAAATCTACGTTTCTACTTTTTCCACGTTGACCCCATAAAATCTCCTTTGGCCGTACCCTCAACATTTCAGGTGTCCAGAGGCATCGCTTCCCACCTTACCCAAAAATCTACGTCTCTGCACTCATCTTAAAAGGGTCATGATAATGGAGGTGTAAAGGCCCATTCATTTTACAGCTCCCTGGGCTGGTCAGGAGAGATCTGAAGGTATCCGTAACAGATACATGATCCCTGCTGCCTGCAAAATCGGGACTGTTGGGAGGTATGCCTTTCAGTAAAAACTCCATCTTTACTTTGATCACACTTCAGAAAATCCGTAATCCAAATTGCTATGTATATATAGCAATTTTCTCAATCTTCTCTTCTAATGGAAAATGGTGGCGCAGTTTTGCCTCACATGCCATGATCATGCCATTGGTGGAGATAGATATGTTGTATGTGGAAAATATAAACCTGAACAACATTTTACATGGTAATAACGTGATATTATCCACTGACGAGGACATTTTGAATAACTTTATGGAAATAGTATTGGGGTTAATAATGCCCATGACCGTACTGCATATCAATATTTATGCTGCAAAAGGGAGTGCTCAATGCCTTCAGCGAAAGATTATTACATCGAGGATCTGACCCAAGAATTGTGTGTGTGGGGTATTGAGAAACAGTGATGGTCGCCTTTGGAGTTAACAAGACATGGCAGTGTATCGTAAAGTAGATGTTATGGTAACTCGTTATGACCAAGGAATAATTAACCTGCCATAATAATGTACCCAAAGAGGGTCATTCCTGCTGTCACCTGATGATATGTATGGTTGGTCCAGGAGCATAATGCGCACACCAGCACATACATGCACACTTCACTGACATGCCCCTTCCATTGTGGCGTTGCCCCTGAATTTCAAATATAAAATGTTCTTACCCTAGTACCAACGCTAGGAGTGGAGGGGGTAGCATTTTAAAAGAATAGGCACTATGCCTCATTCCTTGCTAAACCACTACATCTAGGTGACTTGTAGTTAATTAGCTACCGAGACTTTAATTGCCAAATGCTTGACCGTAATAAAGGTTAAAAGCTGGAATATTTTATCTGTGGCGCAGAAGACATCATCTGATATGATTTCCTGGAATTTGGGAGAGAGGGAGGATTCCTGTATTTTTCAGATTCTTTAGCTGCAAGCTTAAAAAAAAATGTAAAAACGTTATTCTTGTATTGTTTTAGTAACATTTTCCATGGTGTAAGTTTTGTCCAATAGCTACAAAAATGTAACTCGATGAATCACTTACGAAGAATTTGTCTGGTTACTAATCTTTTCTCTCTGATTACTCCATACTTGATCCAACGCCAGCGCTTTAGGCCTCTCCTCAATGAATTTGAACTTCCTTACGAGGCATTGTCTTTCTTAAAATAAATACATTCCTGCGGAGGGTTTTAGAGAGTGTTAGCGAGGAATTGGTGTAATTTCCGTTTTACAAACAAGCGGAATTCCACAAGAGTAATGACTTTATTTCTAGGGCGTTATTGGCCAAAGTATTTTAACGAGTACAAGATTTGTTTTCTGGACTGCTTTTGTATATTGAGCTCCATAAAGTATGTGTACTCCTTAATTGGTACGTTAAGGTACCCTTGGGCTGATAACATAGGGTTATTGTACAAACATATAGCACGTTAAAAATACATATATTATTAGCCTAGCAGCTTCAAACGCTGACCGAAGATGGATCTTCATACTGCGGGGGGGACATCTAGACACATGGCCCAGTAATAAAGCCTAACGCACTTGCCTTATACCATGCTGAAGGGAGATTATATATAAGTAGCCATTCTGCTTATGAAATGTTTTTATCACCATAGTAACCAATGAAACATTCCTACAGATTGGGCTAGATTGGTTGCCATGGTGATAAAAATGCCCTTTTTCTTTCTATCGAACTCTTTTCAATAGGCGTGTGCTTCATGGACTGGAAACCCATAACAGAAGCATATAAAGAATCCAATTATGTAAAGGTCACCCAACGTTGCCCTGGTGGCGAAATAAGGAACTGCGCACATACTTAAAGTTAAGCAAGCAATGCAGTAACTCATCAGAAAAAGCAAGCTGGGTGCTGGGTCTCTGGTCAGACCTCACCTAGTATTGTGTACAGTTCTAGAGACCCCATCTCCAGAAGAATGCCGACGGGGAGAGAGTTCAGAGAAGGGCTACAGGAAATGTTTGCATTGCATAAAAATCACAACAGACAATCTCAATGCGTACGGCTTGTAGGAGCGAAGACAGGAGATGCGATAGAACTTAAACACTTAAAAGGAAGTTAACCAATGGATGTTAGAACTGGATGTCGAGATCTAAAACTAGAGGGGCAGAGATGCGTATACTGTAAGCTGCTTTACTGATAGGGTGATGGATAAGTTCTACAGCCTCCCTGTAGAAGTGTGTTACCTTTCGCCCGCGGATCTCCGCTGCTGCCGCCCGGCTGTCTCACATCCCGCTTCCTCGGGTGGGGGCATCCTCGATGGTGCCCGCCGTCGGGTCCTCCAGCCATGCTCGCCACCGGGTATCGACTTCTTCGCCGTCCTCGGCCGTCCTGGCGTCTGTCTTTCCTGCCGGGGGGTCCTGGAAGGGTTCAGCTGCCGTCCTCGGTGCAATGGAATCCTTACCCAGCAACTCATATGTCACGCTAGGGGGCGGGTCCTCCCGCTTTTTATATGATTGGCTGATTATTGCCTGCAGCTGTTTGGCACTAAATTTAAACCCACTGCTCACTCTAATCTGAGCCCTTGTGTGGTACAAACTTTATCACTGTCTCAGTGTGCTATATTTTGATTTACTGGTTTCCTGACTCCTGCTTTGTTCCTGACTACTCTTTGATCGCCACCTGGATTGACTTTGGATTGCTTTTTGGACTTTGCCTGTTTGCTGCCTGCCTTGACCTTGGATTGTGACCTGTTTATGCTATTGGAACTTTCCTGCTGTTGTCCCACTATTCCTCCTGCTACTACCCGTCCTGATATCCTACCATTCTGCAAACGGGACCCGTCTCTCGTCGAATTGTTACAAAGTGTTAGAGGAGCAGTGACGTATGCAAGCCGAGGATGCCTAGGTCTATGTAACCTATTCACTGCCTTTAGGCATTAGCACTGTTACAGTTCTAATATTAGGACACTCTTATTGCTCTGTCTTCTGACGCCACTACTAGGTCTCTCAGGTGAAAACAATAAAACAAGTTCCGCTACTGGCCTGAGGAATAGCTTGCACTCACCAAGCCTACATACTTTGACCTCAGCCTTGCGTACGTTCCCATCCTTGCTTGGGAATGTGTTGGTGATGAGACCCAGTGACCACTCATTCCGGTGCGACTGGCTGTCTTTCATGAGCACGACATCCCCAGGTCTGATGTTCGGCTTGTTAGTTTGCCACTTCCTTCGACTGTAGGGTAGAGATATACTGCTTCCTCCACCTCTCCCAGAAGGCATTAGAAAGGCTTTGCACCTGCCTCCATTGCCGCCTGTAGAGGTCTTTATCGTTGAATTCTCTAAGAGGAGCACTCGGACTGCTGGTCTTCTGCGTGAGTAACATGGCAGGAGTGAGAATGGTCAAATCTTCAGGGTCGCTGGAAAGGGTAGTCAACGGTCTTGCATTCATGATAGCTGAAACTTCTGTCAAGAAGGTGGTCAAACTTTCATGTGTGAGTCTTGTACTCCCCACTTGCAAGACGATAGAATCCAAGATTTTTCTTGCTATCCCTATCATCCTTTCCCAGACGCCGCCCATGTGAGAAGAATGAGGATTAAAGGATTAAAGGTCCAGGTGCATCCTTGCTCATTCAAGTATCTTTCCACATTGGTAGTGTCCAAGTTCGAAGGAATTTGAAGTTCTCTCACTGCCCCGATGAAATTTGTGCCTCTGTCTGAACCAATATTCTTCACAGGCCCTCTGATGGCAATAAAGCGTTTATGAAACTTGAAGTGTCCAAGGATTCGATTACTTCTATATGGACAGCTCTGCTGGACATACAAGTAAACATGACTGCCCAGCATTTTGCGCTGGCGTGAATACCTCTAGTGTGCCGTGTAGCTACTGACCAAGGACCAAATACATCCAGACCAACGTTTGTGAAAGGAGGATCTGTACTGAGCCTCTCAGTTGGAAGACTGGCCATCTTTGGGTTCTGCAACATGCCACGAAGTTTGCGACAGGTAACGCAGTTGAAGATGAGCTTGCTCACACACCTCTTAGCTCCAACTATCCATAATCCGGCAGCTCGTAAATTCCCTTCGGTAAACAATCGGCCTTGATGTTTCACTAGAACGTGGTGGTGTCACACGAGCTAAGTTGTGATATGATGATGTCCAGGAATTATTACAGGATGTTTCTCCACAAATCCCACTTTGGCTTCTTGAAGACGGCCTCCTATTCTTAGCAACCCGTCTTGGTCAATGAAGGGATAAGGCTTCTTCAAAGCGCTATCCTTGATGACTGTTTGGCCTTTGTTGAGGCAGTCTATTTCTTTAGCATAACATTCACGTTGTATAGTGCAAACTATGTTCTTGGATTTTTCCAAATTAGGAGCGGTAAAGGCATGTTTGCAGTGGTGCCAACCTTTGCAGGGCTTCTGGCTCTCAGGTAATGTTAATTTATAAGATTGAGCGATATGAACTAGACAGGCTATAGCATGAACAAGCGACATCCAGGTGGAGAACCTGACGGAACGATCCGAAGTCACCGTACGTAGAACAAATACTTCAGGTCGGATTTCTTCGTCGGCATCTGAGTCTACCAATCCAAACGAGTCAGGTTCGATGTTGCAAGATGTTGAACGGTACAGGAATGCAGGACCCATAAACCATGTTGTGTCTTTAAGGTGACTTGCTGCGACAGATCTAGTCGCATGGTCCGCAGGATTATGGTGTGTGGACACATAGTGCCACTGTTTAGGACAAGTGGATCTCCTGATCCTTAGCACCCGATTGCTGACATAGACATAAAAGCGCCTCGTTTCGTTGCAAATATATCCTAGGACTACCTTACTGTCCGTGTAAAACTCGACTTCCCCGATTTCCAGATTCATTCCTGTTCGGCCAACTCCACCGCAAGCACAGCAGTGCAGAGTTCCAGTCTGGGTATCGTGTGCTCGCGGAGTGGCGCCAGTTTAGTCCGGCTCATAACAAAACCTACATGGCATTGTTCTTTGACATCTATGGTCTTCAAGTATGCTACAGCTGCAATCGCCTTGACTGAAGCGTTGCAGAAGATATAAAGTCTTTGCGTCTTGACTTCAGTTGATGGCACGGAAGCATACGGTCGTGCCACACGAAGGCCGGACAAAGCTTCGAGAGACTTCCTCCATCCTGACCACAGGTCTTTTTTCTCCATGGGAAGGATGGGATCGTCCCAATCAGCCGTCTCTGTGGTGAAGTCTCTTAACAACATTTTACCTTGAATGGTAACAGGCGTTATGAATCCCAGAGGATCATATAAGCTGTTTATAGTAGACAGGACTCCTCTGCGTGTGAAGGCTTTTTCTTCCTTGCTGATTTGGAAGGTGAACGTGTCTGCCTTTAAATACCAGAGCAACCCGAGGCTTCGCTGCATTGGAAGGGAGTCTGTGCTAAGATCCAAGTCTTTTAGATCACTTGAGTGGTCTTGGGGTGGGAAGGCCTCCATTAACTCTAGACTGTTGGAGGCGATTTTGTGCAACCTCAAATTAGATAGAGCGAGCATTTCTTGAGCACTGATTGTGGTCTTGTTCGTGGGTGTAGATTTCAAGCAGTCGTCGACATAGAAATCTTTTTCCACAAAGGACCTGACATCCGTCCCATACTTTGCTTCACCCTCTCGAGCTGAGGCTGTAGATAGCAACTGCAGGGGAAGGACGGTTTCTGAAAATGTGCACTCTCATTCGATATTCTACAATGTTCTCATTGGGGTCGTTATTGCGGTGCCAGAAGAACCTCAAGTAGTTTCTGTGTTCTTCCTTGACAAGGAAGCAGTGGAACATCTGTTGTATGTCGGCCATAAATGCTACGGAATCTCTGCGGAAGCGTAAAAGTACCTCCTGAAGTCTGTTGTTGAGGTCTGGACAGTAAGACGTCGTTTAGCAGGACGCCTTCGCATTTGGCACTTGAGTCGAATACTACTCATTTCTGTCCTGGTTTCTTAGGATGATACACGCCGAATATGGGTAAGTACCAACACTCTTCGGAGTCTTGGAGCGTGGGTGCAATGTCTGCGTGGTTGTTCTGGAATATTCTTTCCATGAAGGTAAAGAAATGTTCCTTCATCTCTGGTGTCCTCTGAAGTTTGTGTTTGAGGGAGATAAATCGACTATAGACAAGTTCTTTGTTGTTAGGTAAGCGTCATCTCTGAGGTTTAAACGGTAAAGGTGCGACCCAGCTTTTTGACTTGTCTTTTACTATTCCTTGATCCATGATATCCAAGAACAGCCTGTCAGGAATGTGATTGCACTCCAGTATGGTTGACAGGGACAAGCAGGTATGACCATCAATGGACTCTACCTTGTATCCAGTTGCCTTCCTCCCCGCCGTCTCAACGGTACCTGCACATGTCTTTAAGGAGTAGGGAGAGCCGGGCCCTACGATGTTGAAGGTGTCGAAGAAGGTGGATTTAGCTAAAGACCTATTGCTTTGATCATCTAAGATTGCATATACCTTGATCGCCGTATCTTGGTGACCGACGGGATAAACTCTGACAAGGCAGAGTTTCCCTCCTGCAAGTCCTTTACAGATCTCTGTACACGGAGAAGTGACTGCTGGGGTGTCTATGTCAGTGTCTATCTGCTTTCTGTCATGCCCCTCTCCTTGGGATGATGTTTGAGAGGGTGGTCCAGGGTGTAAAGCCGTGTTGTGTTCTGTGCTACCGCATTCTGTGCATGTCACACTGACCTTACAGTTCCTGGCGAAGTGCGATGTTGTAGTGCAAGCACCTGAAGCAGATGTTGTTGTCTTTGCGGTCCTCTAAGGACTTCTCTCTGAAGGCTCTGCATTTTAGTAGAGAATGTGGTTTCTTGTGCAGGGGGCATTGTCTGGTAAGATCTTCGAGTTTGTTCCCTTGAGAAGAGAACCTGTGGAGGCAACATTAGTTTTGTGGACTGCCACTGGTGTTTTATGAGGTTTGACACCAGGGGTAGTGGGACATGACAATGTAAAGTCAAAACTGGGATCATTTCTGATCCTTGCTTGTTGAGCAACAAAGTCTACAAACACCCTGAAGGGGGGAAATGGTACATTATGAACCTGTTTATAATGAGAACTAGCGTGATCCACTTCTCCTGTAGGTTATAAGGGAGTTTTAGAACAATCGGATTAACACCTCGGGCGGTGTTTAGGAATGCTAGCCCTGGCAGATCTCCTTCTGCTTGAGCAACTTGTACCTCTATTAGCAAGTCACTGAGTTCCCTGAGCTTTTGGTAACCCCTACCCACTATTTTGGGAAAATTATCAACTCTCTTATATAAAGCATTTTCTATAGCTTCTATTGACCCATAACACTCATTGAGTCTTTCCCACACCATCTTTAGGCCCTTGCCCGGATAGTTTATGTTAATGTCTCTGATTCTTCTGGCGTGTTCAGCAGACTCATTTCCAAGCCATTTTACCAAGAGAACTCCTCACTGCCAGAATCTAAGTCCCTTATGGCGTTCTGGAAGGAGGCTCGCCATGCCCTGTAGTTCTCGGGGCGATCGGTGAACTTTACAAGTCCCTTGTTAACCAGCTCCCGCTTAGCAAAGAACTTAGCGAAGTCCATGGCAGCCCGGTTAGCGTCAATACTACCCGGTGTGCTGTTGTTATGCTGCGTGTGTGGTGTATCACAATGCCTTTTAGAGATTTCTGGCTTAGGGAAGTCTGTATAATACCGTTCTGACGCGAAGGGTGTCCCTTTAAGCGAAGGATGTAGCTTTTGTTCTGTAGGGTGGTAGTTGTGGTCAGCATCACTTTGTTGTATATTGTCCTCCTCGAGGTACTGTGGTTCAAGGTAGGATCTTTGGCACTCTGTATAAGCTGATTGATGTACTGGCTCATAGTTGTCATCTGTCTTAGGATGCTGATGGACATATTCTGAGACACGCTGTGCTGGATCTTGTTGATCTAGGTCTGGCCCGAGTACTTGGCTGTGTTTCTCGGAGTCAGCGAACTCCATGGCTTCTAGGGACTCTGCTTTGGCTATTGCGGCTGCCGCTTCTTTCTCCGCTGTGAGTTTTTCCAGTGACGCCTGCAGACATGCTGTCTCTTTCTTTAGTTGCATCTCTTGTGCAGCAAAGGAAGACCTTAATTTTGCAGCCTCAGCCTCTACACAGGCGAGAGCAGCCATTTCTTTTATTGAGGACTTGCTTTATTGAGCGGCTTGCTCGTGACCTTGTCCCAAATGTTGATGCCTTGCTAGTGGACATGGTGTGCCTGTTTGCTGGCTGCTTAATGTCTCTGTGCAGACTCAGTCTAGGTAGGAACGGACTTCAACGTGGTTTGGATCGTGTTGCGCTTGCTGGTGGCTGCACTCTTGCTTCTTGTGACTGTATGGCCGCTGCAGTCTTGTACGTAGGACCGCGTTGCTGATGGCGGCTCCGTACAGTCAGATCTACCATAGCTGGTGACTAGCAATCTGTTTTACTGCTCTGTCTTCTTACACGTCCACACAGTGTGCAGTCTGACATTCAGTATAAACCATTCCTGTCTTCCAAATAAGAGGACTGTTCTTTGTAGTTTAACTTGTTTAATGTGAACAGGTTGTTGAGTATATATGGCAAAACAGGATTGTACGCGTGCACGTACATGTAATGCGATGTGGTAAAACTATAAGAATACAAATAACATGTATAAATACAAGGTACATGAACTGCATGTATAACGACATTACATAACAGTTAAGTACATGGCAAAATACATAGAATGACATGGCTAGCTAACAGTCTAACAGTTAACTTTCCTGAGTAATAATACAAATAACTGAACAGCTCTGAATACTATAATGTCCCTGAAACAGAAGTAAATGTCTCACCAGATATGCTATTACACAGATGGTGGAGTTATGGAAGGAGACATAAAGAGACAGAAAACAAGCACCGCTAGATGGAGCTATAATTTACTAAAGAAGTCTAAGGTGGCAGAAAGGTGAATTCTGAAACCCTGCTGGGCAGAACACTTATATTAATGAAAGTGAAGTTTTGATTTAATTTTGTTGTCTCTTTTTAACAGTATTTTGTTGTTTGTGGATTTAGTTCCTAGTTCTAATTGATGGTTCTAGTTTAGTGTAGAGACGTATGTTCAAAGTCCGCATAAATTTCTAAAAATAAAGGGGCTGAGTCACCTTAATCTTTATTGAGAAGACCTTTATTCCTGCTTACTGTACCCTGCTCCAAGGTGTGACGTCACGGGGTCCTCTGCGAGGTCTGGTGCACTTTGACAGGCGCTCGCGAATCTCGGCCACGTCACATCATCGGCATGACCCTGCGGAAAGGGACCAGGGAAGCCGTAAAAGATGTAGTCCTCTGTATTGTCATCTCTGATCTTATGTAAATGTCTATTTATCTCTAGACGGCTGGTTCTGCACCGTGTTATGACTCAGTAATATTATAGGCAGTCGACAGTTGTTGACAATTGCAGAACTGGTGTAAATGGATGCTGGCAATACGTTGCGGTTCCATAGCCCAGCTCGCTGCATTGTTTAATCATTGTACTGTTCCATTAGCATCAGGAGTACAGGAGCGTCCTCTACTGCCAAGTCTGGATATGACTATACACAAGAATAGTAAATTTCCCTGGATTTTATGCACAGACAGAGTTGTCCTAGCAACAATAAGGGTTGTCTGGAAAAATCTAGAAATAAACCTCTAGGACAGGTCAGGGGCTGACATACGACAAAAGATATACTGTGCAGCTTACAAAAAATACCTTTAAAAGAACACATGTATTTTTTTAAATCAAAGTCCCACTGTGTCTGTCGCTGGAAGTGCGTCTGTGTGATGTTTTCCGTGGAGCTGCTTGGTTAGGGTGCTGCCAGCACAGACTGCTGCCAGCGGCGTTTAATGCTGGACGCCTCTTCTAAGGTGAAACACCCATCTACCTGACTGGAGTCTGAACCAAAACCAGTATATTTACCCCTTAAAGTAATTCTTGAGCAATCCTTATTTCTACCGAGTCTATTTAACCCCTTCGTGACAAAGGCTGATTTTACTTTTTGTACCCTTCGGGACAATGGCCATTTTAACATTTCTGCA
>VKOC01029711.1:0-10435 GCA_009364415.1 Spea multiplicata
GAGACTGTTGGGGAAGAGGAAGTTCCCTGTGCTCCCAGGGCAAGGAGAGGCCCTGAAGAAGACAATCCCTGTGCCAAGTGAGGCAATACCTGCCTGGACATTTTGTGTGCTGTCTGGGGGAGGTTTTCCAGAGCCTGGCGTAGCTGGGTCTGTTTGGGAGGTTGAGTTAGTGGGTGATTAGGCTGGTCAGTCTGGACCAGCATAGTTTAGTTAGAGAGGGCTCCAATTGGAGCTAGGTTTTCTTTTTATGATTTGTTTTTTTTGGGGTTTAAGTGGTTAAAATAAAGTGCTGTTTTGATTAAAGCTGGTGTTCCGACTCTGAATGCCCTAGAGGACTGTGCTTAGGACCCCTAAAAGTGACATGTATGGCCCTCATGCTATGGGGTTTGTCACAGCGTGTACTTTTTTAACACATGGCTTCTCCATTTTGGCTTTATGTCATGCTTTACACATGCTTTATGTCTCATCTGAGGTTGTATTTACCAAATTTTTAGACCTGCTAAAGAACCGTTGTTATTGTGTTATTATGTCCTTATATGTAAAACCATATAATTCAGAGAGGGTTACTTTCTTTTTCACACGAAACACACCTATACTAGTCTCATATCATGGGCTTTGTATGCAAATGTTTTGTATGTAATTTTTATTCTTTTAAGTGGAGCAAAAGTAAAAAAAAAAAAAAAGTCAGAAACAGTACATTCCCCTTGATGTTCCTGGTCCTCTGCGGTTCTGCTGGCTCTGCTTCCAGTGGCAACGGTGGGGGCCCAGAGGGGGCCCCCCAATATCATGCTGTGCTCCCTATGTCCCCCCCCAATTGAAACGGCGACAGAGGCCTCGCGCTTCCACCCCAGGACTTCTACAAGGTAAGTGAACTTCAAAGTGGGGAGAGGGTAGATAGTGAGACGGGGGTAGATAGGGAGAAAGAAATGAGAAGGGAGTAGATAGGTAGAAGGGAGTAGATAGGGCAGAAGGGAGTGAGAAGAGGTAGATAGGGCAGAAGGGAGGGAGATGGGGGGTAGATAGTGAGAAAGGAGGGTAGGAAGAATATCGAAATAAAGAGTCAGAATGAGAGAGAGAGTGAATGGATTAATGTGTAGATGCATCGTGTAAATGAGTGAGAGTATGAATTAATGTGTGGATGAATGAATGAGTGAAAGAGGTAATATATTTGTGAGAATGCGTTAATGAATATGTGTAAATAATTTATGAGAAAGAGTGAAAGTATAAATGATTGTGTAAGTGAAAGTGAATTAGTGAGTGACTGTAAAATTGTTTGTGTGAATCATAGGTGTATAATTGATTTGTCAAAAAGGCAAAGATGGTATAACTCTCACAGTCTTCCCCTGATCTGCAGTCAGTGTGGCAAATATTTATTTTTTGTGTGGTAGTGGAGGGAGTGATTGCATGCTAGGGAGCGTGGAGCGAGCCCAAGGAAATGCTTGGGTAGGGTCCAATTTTTTCACTATAACATATTGGCAACAGGGTCTAATATATATATATATATATATAGTATAATATATATATTGGCTGCAGGGGGTTATATTAATACATATTGTCAGCAAGTGTGTACATATATATTTTCTCCTCATTAACTTCCACTGATCACAATTTCCTAGTCTTAAAACAGGGTTAAATGGGATTGTCAGGACAGTGGGTACCAAGTCTTTTAGGAGTCTCTGTGCAGGGACAAGCTCAGGACCCTGCATGAGGCAGGGGGGTGTAGGCAAGGTACAAAGGGCAAAAACAGGAACACAGTCAGAGTCTGAGGCCAGGGATCAAAACCGGAATACACAGATCAAACAACACACAATACTGCAGCCATGACATTGTCTCTTTATCTACCTCATTCTTGTACTATTCTCAATATAGAGCATCTGCTGCCATTTTCTGCACATGAGACACTATGTTTTTGTGAATAGCTGAGTTGCTTGCCATTGTTTCTACTTCAGAGATGTGACGGGACCGACCTGTACCCCGACTGGGTACTCCCACCAAACTTTGCTTCCTCCTGCTGGGACACCAGCGATTAACCCCTTCACCGCCAGACAGCACCAGCATGTAGAGAGAAGGGGCTGCCTTAACACTGTGGCAAGCCGAAGCTGAGCTACACAGTGGGGCTATCGTCCTGAAAAGGGGCACACCTCTGCGGCACTGTAGTATACAGAAGTATAGCAATACGGCGCTCTACCTCCCTGATAAGGGCAATGCTGAGGCGTACCTCAATAACAAGGGAGGACTCATAGTGAGGTAAAACAGGGCCTCTTTATTTGGGAAACACATGGGCTTATATACAGTCCAACACAAGAAAAAGGCCATAAGCCATGTCCACATAGCCCCGCCCAGCCTAGACGCTCCGGCGTCACACTTAGGCTACCGAGCCCCGCAATGTTGGTACAGCTTTTAACCGGCGTTTGCGGGGTGATCCCGAAGGAGTGGCGGCGATCCTGGGGTACTGATGGATAGCTTGGTGTCCAAAAAGCGGTGTGATCGGTCGCAGGGGCACCGTGCGGTAGCAGTTCAAAGTTCCACCGGGACGAGCCGCGTCGGCCGGGAATCTACAAGCGGCTCCCTCCCCGTACCACCCCTGGTCGACATCCCCACCACCCGTGGGGAATCTCCATAGTGCTGTGGTCGGACTGATGGTGTCCGGGTTATACAGGGTTAAAAATATGGGGGTAGGAAGGAAGGAGGAGAACACAGTATACACAAATAAACACCACATATATGGGGAAAGTACATAAATCACCAATAATTATATACCCACACATTTTAACCCCGGGTCTGGGCACATCCCCTCCCTGACCCATAGTCCGGCAGACCCAGCTAGATCCTCAACGGGTCGGCTTGGGGTTGTCCGGGAAAGTTAGGTGGGCATTAGGTCATCTCCACTCCCTAGTCTTTGGAGTGTGGCACACAGCACCAGGGCCCATAGTCTGTACCGAGGAAGCTAGCCCTCAGGCCTCTCCAGAAACCCATGGCACAGAGGCTTCTGTGACAGTCCCCTAGCCCAATTGCCCCTAGAAGGGTAGCGCTCATCCAGCCAAAGTCTGCCTCTCTCGATGAGCGTACCAGCTGCTGGAGAGAAGTGCTGACTGCCCCTTCTCCTTGGAGTGTACTCAGCCACTGGGGAGATGGGCCGGCTGCCTTATCTCCCTGGATCCCAGTTGCAGATGCTGGGCAGAGGCCAGCGGCACTCTGTCCTGTTACCAGTGCTTCTGCTGAGGCTAAGGGATCTTCGGGGCGACCTGCTGCTCAGGGGAGAGGACAAGTTCCTCCGCTCCCATACTGGTGAGCTGCTGCTGGGGAGACTGGCCGGCTATGCCATCTCCCGTGCACTCAGCTGATGGGGAGTGGTGCCTTCCTCACCCCCTCCCTGGTGATCCGGCTGCTGCTGGGGAGATGGGCAGGCCGTCGCATCTCCCTGGTACTCACGCAGCCGCTGGGGAGGAGGGACGATACCCTCAGCTCCCTTGGTTCGCATTTGCTGCTGGGGAGCAAGGACAGGTTCTTCCGCTCCCGGATCCGTGAGCTGCCGCTGGGGAGATGGGCCGGCTGCACCACCTCCTGAGCACTCACCCACCCGCTGGGGAGTGGTGCCGCCTGCATCCCCTCCCTGGTGCCCCGGCTCTGATGCCAGCTCTTCTGCTGGATTGGTGCCAGTGGAGACTGCAGTTCCATCCACTACCACAGACAATAGGTTGTTTTTTGAGATTGAACAGCCCCTGTGCATGCCATTTATATACTTGACTCTAGAGCCGGTTCACCTCTGCAATCACTGCGAGGACCTCCACCGGAGGGTTGGTCCCGTACCGGGACAAGCGCCGTTGGGCCTCACACTCGGGTTGAGCACAGCCCCAAGAACATTCACTAAGATACTGGTTGCTTTCATTGCATACATCAGAAGTCTCCATATTTCATTATCTGGACAATGTCCTGCTGATAACCCCAGACATCAACACAACAATAAGGCACAGTGACCTTACCATCCATGTTTTGAGAAAGTTTGGTTGGGTCATCAACCTCCAGAAGAGCCACTTTACTCCAACTCAACTAATCGTCTTTCTGGAAGCCCAAATAAATACGATGGAGGCCTCAGTCTCCCTATCCGAAGAGACGATGCAGAAGGTGACCTCCAGAGCACAACAATTAGACAAGCTTCGGTGCGTTCCAGCCAGCGTATTTTGCAGTTTCCGGGGGAATTTCTCCTTTATCATAGGTCTAGTCAGGTGGGCACCTGTGAGTACCTCAAGTGGTTTTTCTGAGACAGTCCAGCAGTTTGGTTCAGATAAGGGTTTCTCCTTTATCACTCCGGATTTGGCTCAAGTTCTAGATTTTCTGCAAAGGGGACTCAATCGTGGTCTGGGGTTGAACACTCGGAAGGCACACGTCTCAGCTCTGTCCTCACTGGATCCCATGATCACACCATTCTTTCGAGCAGTCCTGTGTATACGTCCCTTACTGAAGTCCTTTGTGCTTCCATGGGACTTGCCCCTAATTCTGAAGAGTCTCACCTTAGCTCCTTTAAAACCTCTGACCTCCACCTCAGACACCCTATTAGCCTAGAAAACTCTGTTCCTAATGGCCATTGCATCGGCACTTAGAGTGTGTGAACTATAGGCTGTCACAGTCCCAGGTCCCGGCAAGCACGGGCAAGCTAACGCCCGTGCGCGACGGGCACCCCGAGGTGGAGACCCCCAGAGACAAGTACTTACCCGATCTCGGCACATCCATGGTTCCTGTGTAGAAGACGGGGGCGTGTCGTCACAGCATAGCTGGGGGCGTGGTCCTGATGGCAGGCTGAAGCTGCATCAGTGATGTCATCCAGTGGGCGGAGCTTAGGTCTGGCACAGGATTTAAAAATCCGGAAATCCTCCTCCCAGTTACCCTGTTGTGGTCTTGCTGTATGCACTGTGCTGTTTAGTCTCCTGAGTATTTTTGACCCTTTGCTTGCCTGACGTCTCTCTTGCCTGCTGATTTTGTACCGCTACCTTCTCCGGTTTGGCTACCGATTTGGCTCGTCTGACTTCCCTCTCTGGATTTTGACCCCGGCTTGTTCGACTACCCTCTCTGGATTTTGACCACGGCTTGTATGACTACCCGATTTTTGTGCTCTGACCCGGCTTTCCTGACTACTGTTTTGGCATCATCTCCACCCTGCAGGATCCTTTACCAGATCCTTCTACGCTTTACCAGTACCTTGTTGATCCAACTCCGTTCCAATATTACCTACCTCTACCTGGCCCCCTTACTGTTGGGATCCTCTAAATCCTGGGGTGTTGCTGCCGGGGGCTTCTCCTTCAGCAGTAGTACTTTGGGTAGAAAAACTTCTGCGGTAAGTGCCAGTGTGGTGGTGGTCGTGACATAGGCTTTGTCCTGTGAAGAACCTTACCTCAGATTTGAGGGAAATAGAGCTATTCTCCAACCAGTCCTGGACTTTCTGCCCAAAGTAGTAGCAGAGTTTCAATTAAACCAACCCATTGTCCTCCTGTCCTTCTATCAAGATCCATCTTCACAAGCTGAATCTTCTAATAATTTTTTTGGTTCCTGTGGGCTCAAGGGTCTGGCAGCTTCCACCTCTACAAGTGAATAAGAGGTGAAGAAAGAAATAAAATAATAATAAAATTGAACTTTCCTTTCTTTCCGTGTATTGGATACACAGCTGCAACCCTTAAATAACACTCTCCGGGTGTCAAAGTATGTTAGCCAAGATCCAATAGGGGGTGCTCATGTATACCATTCAATATAAAAGGGAAATAGAAACAAAAAAAGAAAATTAATAGTGTAGATGTAAAATAGTGCAAAAACTAATAGTGTAGATGTAAAGATAAATGTGATTCACAGGATTTACCCCAAATTTCTCACTCACAGTGTGCCTGTGTTGATCAAGGTACTGTCAAGGCAAGCCTCGGGAAGAAAGCACAAAAACAAAGAGGATCCAATAGTGTGGTACTGTTTCAAAGACAGGGAATGCAAATGTGGAAATACACTTACAATTATGTAGATCTTTGTCTACCTCCTGGGCGGCCCATGCCAGTGCAACCCATGAGAGCATTTGTCAAGCAGCCTCCTAGTCTTCTGCAAGGACTTTCCTGAACAATTACTAGGTCTAGATCCCTTCCCAGAAGGATATGGAGTTTTGGAGGCAGTCAAGTCTTATAATTAAATGTCATATCATTAAGACTTTTTGCAGTATTTCCTTCCCACGTGTTTTTGTTCAGCTTGTGTATTACTCATTATAATGCTGCTATGGTTAGCCAGGAAATAGCCAAATTGTTTCCTACTCACTGTAACTTTGTTTTTCTGGCTATTTTCCATAGCATCATTAGGGCCCCTCCACGGTATTGTTTTCAGGGTTTTTTTTGGCTTTATACTGCAGATAACTGAACAGGGGAGCGGTCAGGTGACCTTATACTATCTCCAACTAATTGGATCTTGTCCTTATGGCTGAAGGGGAGGAGCTACCCATTGTAATGCTGCCATGGAAAATAGCCAGGAAAATAAAATTATGGTAGGTAGGTAATAATTTTGCTATATAGTACCTGGCCTACTGCCAAACAACACTCCAATATGTGTTCAGCAACATCTCCCGAGTACAGTGATACTGCCCATGCATGGGTGTGTCGGGTTGTTTGGAATGGTAAAACGCCACATCTGAGAAGTGTGCATTTTTTAACTTAAAACTTTGACATCTGCTCCTTCCTCCACCATGTCCTATTTGGGACATCTTTGAAGCTGGCTTATTCAATTTACCCCATGAAACCATTCACTTTTATATATATATATTTTAGTTGGAACTGGGTGGTTCCCCTGATGTTGACATCACTGCATAATTATTTTTAAATGTTACCACATTTTTACTTATTTATTTTTTATTGACAAAAATATAAGAATACAAACTAAAAACACTAAATAATTCCAGATGCACAGATGTGAATAAGGAGTCAAATACAAACAAAACATACCACAACAAGCTAATATATATTATTGAAATAATTATTGATCAGAAATAATGGACCCTCCTAAGGTAAGGCTTTAGATCCACTCCTGGCTCAGAAGGGAAGCTGCAGGCACCGCCAATAGAGCAGTAAGACAGAAGCCTCTATAAGGGCTGCTCTAAGTCAGGCCCCATTAAGGCTGTGGAGCTGCTCATCTCTGGTTCCCTTGCCTTCCTTCAGTTTCCTTGCCTTGCCTCAGTTCCCATGTTTTGCTGTAATCCATTCCCGCATTTCCGTATGATCTGTCCTGAACCTCTGATTCCTGGATTCCAGTCCTGCTCTTGGCTTCAGCTTATGTTTCCTGTATAAGTTGTGCCCCACCCGTTATGTTTGTCTCAGTCTGCAGTCTAAAGGTATGTCCTTCTTGGTTCTGTGTTTAGTTTCAGTTTATTAGTAATTCAGTAGGCATGGTTTAGTGTTAGGGCCCACCGAATATTGGAGTACTTTGGCGTAGTGGTGGGCTAAGCATACTATGGCCATATGATGTGACGGAATCTCCAATTGCTATCTTATAGTCCTAGGCTAGTCTTGTATCCATGTGTGTCTGTATTTTGTGTACATTTGCCCTCCTACCCTGAATCATCTGAGGATTTCGGTTCCTCTCTCCTCTCCCCAGGTCCCAGTTAAGATTTCCTATCCTTACTTAAAAGAGAAACGTCCATTCCCTGTGTTCCTTGCCTTGTTCCCTGTCCTTTTGTTGTGTCCTGTACTATGTATTGTCTGGCTATGTTTCTTGCTCAGTCTCCCTGTCCCGTGCTCGCTCTTTCCCTCTTGCTTGCTATGTTTCTGCTGTTACTCTGCTTAGCTTCAATGCTCCCAGCCTGCAGCATCCTGTAAATTTGTCTGGAGAGCTATGTCTCATGCCTGCTCCAGGGTGCCTGCAGGATATCACTTTGTTTTGTTCTGGACAACATCGGCTGCTATGTCTGGGTGCTGGTATGTGGCTGCACAACCCTAGGTTCTCAACAGCCGGGTGAGTACAGTCGCCCTGCACCAGGCCCTGTCCATCTCCGCTACTGCACAATAACTCCTGAACACCATCTTTGGGCCCTCTGGGTCATTACAGTCGTCTTTATGGACCCAGTTCCTGACAGCCTCATGCTCTCACCACAGGACCTTGATGAGGAGATAGATAGTGATAACGGGGAAAAATAGCAAGAAAGGGTAGATATAGTAAGAAAAATGTGTGCGTGCTGGGCAAGTCCTATGCGTGCAATATGGGTGCCTGGGCTAGCGACTTGTGCAACTTGTGACCTATGCCTGTAATGTAGGTGCTGTCAATGCGTGGGGGGGCAGGTCATGTGTATGATGGGCAGTATACAAGGGCTGGGGCTAAAAGGCTGGCCCTAAGTTAGGGGGAGGTACACATAATAAAGGTTGAATCCCCCCCTCTATGCTGTGAATGGGGTGTGAAAAGAGGGTTAATAAAGGCTCCTTTATTTCCCAGATTACATATACTTTTGATTGCTTTTTTTTAACTTGCATCAGCTCAATTTCCCTGATGCCAAGTTTATGCAAGCTGTGAGTGATTTCTTGCTAGTGAAAAAGCGAGATTACATTTGTGGTCTTTTGAGGGTTTTTGCCTACTTTTGCCTTGCTAAAAAAACAAATTTCCACAAGTGCCTTACTTGATATGGACTCCTATTACCCACATCATCAGTCTAGCTGAGGGTGACATGAGTCCAAAACTGTATACCCCTCACCCCCTTCCCTTGCTAAGGGGATTGGAGTATTATTAATTAATTATTATTAAGGGAGTGGTCTCTTTAATGGTTATGGCTGTGATTGTTGATCCAACAACCTGGCCATCACTTTGGCCAATTAGCCTTTACAAGGGGAAGGCACAAGCAATAGATTATAAAATCGCTGACAGAGTGTGAAATTAATGATCAATCATTGCTCAAGTACCATACTGCAAGTCAATTCAATAGTTTATTGCAGAACATTTACTGGGTTGGGATGGATTGGAGAAGCTGTAGTGTATTGTATATTTCATTAGATACACAGGAACTTCAGCATCCAATTTTTCATTTATTTTAGGGCTGTTTTTTACTTTATAAATTAGGAAAACCTATAGTTTTTAGTCAACACAAAACAATAATTAATTGATCATATTGTTGAGAAATTAGGCAGTCTTCATACATACTGGGTGCAGTGTGTTTTAGTTGTTGAAATACCATTCCTGAATTTGGTTAAACACAGTTCCCCATTTATGCTACCAGCAAAATGTCTAGTTTGTGGAAAATGCAAAACAATAATGTTATTGATTGAAAAACATTGGTGACAAATTAGGCATTTGACTGTGCTTACACACAGTGTGAACATGTTTTACTTGTTGAAATAGTGTTCTTGGCTGTTGCCATATCACCTTCCTTACCTTTTTGGAGAAATTCAGTCCCATAGCATGCTGATGGGTATATGTATCCATTGCCGACAACCCCCCCCCCCATGTTCTGGTGAAGGATGGGCTGGTTACAAGGGAGATCTTTGATTTGCACAATGTCAGGTGGGGGGGAGCGGAGCATAGCGCAGGTGCCACCACACAAAGTCCAGTAACGCGTTATTAAAGAGGTCAAGGCAGACAGCAGACAGCAGAATCAGGAGACAAAGCAACGGTCCAAAATCCAAGGAATCAGTATAAGGACTAGGGAATAAGAGACAGTACGAAGCTCAACTAAGAAGCACTAGGAGGGAGATTTGTGGGGATTATATAGGGGCAGGAAATGAGCAGTCCGCCCCCTAGCACCTGATCCCCTCCCACTCTCAGTACCTGATCCCCTCCCTCCAGATACACCTGAGTGGAAGGGGACAGGGTAGTATCCACCTCCTCCCCCTCCCTCTGGTGTTCTGACTGACGAGGCACGCTGTGCGCGCTGACCGCGAGGCCGGGAGCGCGGCCTGCCACGAGGCAGTGCAGCGGCGTTACCGGGAGATCCGCGGGCAGGATTAGACCTCCTGCCCGACCGTTCCCGCGACGAGGGATCTGGGACTCTTCGTGGCGAGAAGCAACGAGCAACCTCCGGACGAGACAGGGGACGGGACGACAAGGATGGGCGCGATGGAAAGCTCGGATTTTAGCAGGGGTGTGCACGTTGGCCAGGGGTTCCCATGACCGTTCCTCCAGGCCAAAGCCCTTCCACAGTACAAGGTACTCAAACCGACCCCTGCAGATGCGAGAGTCAAGGATGCCTTCCACCTCGTATTCCCTGTCGCCGTCCACCAGGACTGGAGGAGGAGGGGGACCGTCACAGGCGAAAGTGATAAGGGAAGGAGAGGGGTTAGAAAGTGATGAGGGAAGGAGAGGGGGTAGATATAAGTAAGGAGTGTGAATTAATGTGTGGATGCATTGAGTGAATGAGGGAGAGCATGAGTTAATATGTGAATATATTGTCTGAGTGAGGAAGAGCATGAGTTGTCTGAATGAGGAAGAGCATGAGTTG
>VKOC01029712.1:0-24872 GCA_009364415.1 Spea multiplicata
AGGTTGGAGGAAATTTGAAAGGGAAATGTTCTTCCTGAATTATCAGAGACGCTGAGGGGCCTTGTTCAGCTGGAGCCAAGATTTCCCTGAGTAACAAAAACTGAAAAGATAAAAATGTGGGGTTTTTTTGGCAGGGTGTATTTTTTTAAAAAGTAAGAATGCATTGTGAGTTGCAATCTGCATTATATAAATTGAAAAGGAAAGAGTGATACTCAGCGCTTAAAATGAAAATGCCAGATATCTGCTGTAATGACACAACTTAAACAAGTATAATACCTGGGTGCTGCAGAACCAACACACTGACCACAAGTGTGTAAAGGATAATATACAAAACAAAGAAATAAAGTGCTGCGCAAAATTTACAAACGACACCACAATATGTGCGGAAATTAAATAATACTTAAATTCATTAAAATGGATTCTTCAACAGGTTCCTCTGTTGGGAAGCCTATAGAGCCCCTTCTGGGGAATGGAGTTTCTTCTTTGTACCGGTGTTTGTATTCGCTTTTAAAGCGATCACGTGCATGAAAGTGACGGCGAGACCGCTTATTGGCGGCGACGTACCTGGTACGTCCTGGTCTACCGGTGAAGTCCCGGACCTGAAGGGGTTAAAGTATTCAAATAGGAGTGCTTATTAGCCTGAAAAACAAGGATGATTTATACTTTTTGTGTAGTTTGGGGTAGCCAAATTAGTCCAGTGTATAAGAATGCAAAAAAACAGAATGTTGCAGAATCTTGTTATACCTTTTTTATTGGACTAACAGTATTTAAAATAATAGCAATTATTTACTGTAATTATTTACTGTTAGTCCAATAAAAAAAAGGTATTACAAGATTCTGCAACATTCTGTTTTTTGCATTCTTATACTTTTTGTGTTAACTTATTTAAAGTATTTTACCGTAACTTATGCTTCTTGGTTTGAATAATGAGCCTGATTCTTTATGTAAAAAAAAAAAAAAAATTTGGTCACACAATGAAAAAGGCTATTAACTTTCCAAACAGATAAGCAGTGTTTACAACCCCGTAGCAAAAGACACTGACTGTTTTTTTTTTGTCAAAGTCATAAATCTACTATGTAAATAAACATACTTACCCTGCCTCTTTCAATAAAAAGTCACGTAAATTGTGTCGCCAGTAGATACATAAATCGTTAGATAACTATTACTAAAGGTCTAACATAGTAACATAGTAACAAAGGTTGAAAAAAGACACTCGTCCATTGATTTCAGCACTGTTGTTGATCCAGAAGGCAAAAAACCCTTAATCAAGTGATATCCAGTTTTGCCCCAAAAAATGATTCCCAATTACATTCTTTTGATTAAGGTGATTCCCAATTGGGTCCTTTTAGACCAATTTTTTTCACTAACTTAACAAGAATTTTTTTATCCATGTATATTCTATTTTGCCAGACAATAATCCAGTCAATATTTCTAGGCATCAATTATTATCCTAATGTGTGAATGGATGATGTCTTATTATTATTATTACAGTTATTTGTACAGTGCTATAAATGAATATGTCTTTGGAAACAGTTTTATTGTCCTTGTTTTAATTTGTATGAATACTATAAAATGCCTTTTTTTCTAGCGCAAAAAAAAATTAAACTTTTCCCCATATTAATTT
This sequence comes from Spea multiplicata, assembly GCA_009364415.1. Lineage (NCBI taxonomy): Eukaryota > Metazoa > Chordata > Amphibia > Anura > Pelobatidae > Spea > Spea multiplicata. The sequence goes on from VKOC01029712.1 coordinate 1,625, forward strand.
TGTATCTCATCTCTATTCTAGTTCAATTACAGGTACTCGGAATGGCCTGGATTTTTAAGGTAGGGTCCTACAGAAGCGAATTGTTTCCATAGCACAGAACAAAAAATGTTTCTTGCATTGGTGGAACAACGAGGCTGAACAAAACATTTCTGCCGCCCTTTCCAGCATATTTTCCATTGCCCTTTACGTTTTTCTGTTTCTACACCATCTTTTTTTTCTTTGCTCTCACCAGACCAATAACTGCGAGATGGGCCATGAGCCCTATATAATGTGGCCTGCTGTCTACTGGAAGTACTGCACGTCTAAATGGGCATGATTGAGTTGGGCAGCAGAACTGGGGCAGCCATCCATAGGGATGCCAGATAGTATTTCCAGCCTTCATATTTATAAGATTCAATCAACGACTACATTGCATGCAAAATCATGTCTGCAGTGTTCCAAAGAGGGTTCCACGTCGTGAAGCCAGAGGTAGGAGAGCGCCCGAGGATCTTTGGCAGGTGAGGCTTCATGTTGAACTATGAGATTAGCAAAATTAAAGATTTTAAGAGGCTTAATAGAAAACATTAATATGTATTACTTGCATTCTTAATACTTTATTTCACAAATATTGGGCAGGATAGTGGAACTTCTCCTTTAATAACTGGACTGCACATCTTTTCACGCAGGCATTTTCTGTTCACGTTGTAAGTTAAATTTTACCTCTATAAATGTTGTGGCATTCTTCCAGAAATTCCTTATGCAATGCTAGTTAATCTTTATCTAAGCTGCGTTTTAGTTTAAAAGCAATATGATTTACAGAGTGCACAATATACTATCATTGACTTCAGACATCAAGTTGTGTGGGATATGAATGTTGAATGTTATGTTTAATGGGATCAAAAAAGTATCCAAAAGGATTGGACAATCTATAAAGCATTTTCAACAGAGTTGCCTTGTTTGTGACAGGTATGCCTAAATTAGATCTATGCATTACAAAGCTTTTTAATGCGTAGACCGAATTTTGTGGTAAAAATATTTTGCTCAAAAAGCACATTAACCCTAATATCTACGATGCAGTATCACATGCCATTGTGTTGCAAACATCAATCACAGTGGCTGCAGAAGTAAGTAGTGGGGATTGTTGGTGTGCGCTGCCCGAGTCAGGCCTTGAGCAGTGCCCAGCTAAGATACTGAACGTCATCGATGATTAAAAGTGCCAAAGAGAGGTAAGGACAAAAAGGATTCCTTGAGACAATTAGCGGCCCAAATCCATATCCAATGTCATGTGCAGAACTACGGTATGTCAACTAACGCATATCAATCAAACCACGTTCCTTTATCTGTGGATTCAATTATAGAAGCCAAGCAAACTTTCACCTCTATCCAAAAATGTTTCAGAAAACATCATGTTTTCGCATGGATCTATGTCAAAGCAGGAGTTACTGTGGCTATATGTTTAAGGCATGAAATGGATTAGGTGGCCACGGGTGCCATGCCGCAAATTTAGCAATTTTAGGGCACCTTATTGCTATCTGCCTACATAAGGAAGGATTTTTTTACTGCCATCTGGTGAGCCCGTCGTCCTTTATCTTTATGCTTCTGTGAATTACTGTGGAAAGGGACACATTTGTAAGATTTACAGCTAGATTATTTTTAACTTTTCATCCTACTCAACATCTTCTGATACCCTTCACTGAGAATTTTCTAAAAAGACCTGTCGATATCGAGCTGATACCATGTCTCAACTTAGAGGGGATATTGCAAAATTAAAGAAAAGGGTATTGCAATCGTAGGGTAACTTTGTTGCAATAAAAAATACTAAAATACTGTATATTACCAAAACCCTCATTAATGATACACCCCTAAAAAGGTCTTCCCTTCACTAAATACTAAATGTGTCCTTTATATTCATTTAGTGTCTTCTGAATCTCCTCTTTCCTTTTCATCTTCCTTTCATCTTGTTTCCAAGACTTCTCCTGAGCTGTATTTCTAGAACGTGTCTCAAGGCAATATCAATATTTTTTCCTTACAACTTCAAAGAAGCTTATAACATAATCGCCTCCTTTATACCTACTTGCATCACGACCTTTTTTATCTTTGTGTCCCTCATGCCCTTTCGATTGTAAACAAGGTCCTCTGTATCACTTCTGTTATATTAATTGCTCAAATGGTTGAAAGCGACACAAAAACCACCCATCCACACACTGTAATATTTCTTAAAATAATGCTTCACGTGATTAAAAAAAAAATTTGCATTCTCAATCAATAGTTGATATTATTTTTTACGTATTTGTTTTAGAACAACAATTTTTCAACAATTTATAGTTTTTAAAATTATGTTTTGCTTGCTGGAACTGTTGATTGCTTGCTGGAATCTCACAAGGCATGGCTTTTCTATTTATCCTTACATGTCCTACTGCATTGTAAAAGAAATTGGATAGATGACAAGAAACAATTTTATCCAACCGTTGTGAAAAATCTATAATAAACAAAATGATTAGAGCTTATTTGCCCATTTTCCCATCCCCCAGCTAATATTGTGCAGAAGATGTGCTTGGCATCTATATGTGCGTGATATCTCAGAGTCCGGCCCGAAATGGAGCCGAGTGGGCATACTGCTCAGACGGCATCTTTTGAGGCCTTTTTTTTTTTTTGTTTTTTTTTTTTGCGAAGAGAGGGGCGACTGGTCGTACCGCTTGCGCCCATCTCTTCTCCTGTGAGCCCTCAGCTCGGTCTCATTGCCGCTGTAATTCTGACGCCGGAAGAATGACGTATTTCGGGCTCAAATTACAGCGGCACTGAGACGAGCAGGGACTGCTGCAGGACTGATGTAAGGTAAGTACAGGGGGGTGAATAATAGGGAGAGATCGAGAGGAAGGGTAGATAATGGGGGGGCGGCATTTTAAACTTCGCCCCAGGCGGCATTTTGTCTTGGGCCGGCCCTGTATGCTCCACTCCAGTCGCCACCAGCACTAGCTCAGGGAATGCCATGGGGCAGAAAGTGCTCCCATTATTTTCCTGCCACTGATTGGCTGCTTCAAGCAGCTAATCAGTGGCAAGAATAGTCGGACTATAGAAGAGGAGGGCAGCTGCTGCAGCAAGGTAGCCTCTTCTGTGGCAGGTAAGTGCTTTAATTTTTGAAGAATGCATATTATAGGACTCACAGATGTGTAATGTTTAATGTGTATTCTTCTATAGTGGGGTCTCAGGGACTTTAATTAAGCTTTCTAATTATATTCAGTAATTGGAACCTAACACTATGCTGCTTTGAGTTTAGTTGATCTAAAAAATGTATATATTTATGTAACATGGTAACTTGAACTTTGCTGACACTGCAACTATAAATGACTGGTTTGGTCTGTCACCGCTCATATGACATGTCCTTGACTTTAACCTACTATTATAAATATAACCCCTTAGCTGTAAACAGACTATATGGTTAGTGACAGTATTTGCATTGATAAACCTGATTATCGTGTTTGTACAAGTTTATTTAACATTTTGAGTCCCAGTAAAAACAGCTATACATGGTATTTCACTATTTATAGTGAAATAGTTAATACAGTTATTAGAAATACAGAACTTAATGTTTTTTTCATGTATGTTTTTTTCATGTTTAGGAAAGCATTCCTGAACATTTTAGTTGTTCAAATAGGGGAACTTGTGTTGAGTGTAGTTGGATGAAGCATAAGAGGCCGGGAGAGGCAGGATAGGGTGAGCATATCGGCCATGCTTTCCAGGACACATATAAGGTTTACATGTTGCTGACCAGCACAGGTAAAGAGCTGCCCTGCAGTATGTGGGATGTATAGACTCATGGAAAGGAACCAATTAGTCAGTTATACATCCCTCATACTGCAGGGCAGCTCTTTATCTGGGATGGTCAGCAATATGTAAAAATGATGTGTGTCCTGGAAAATATGGCTGATATGGTCACCCTAAAGATCACCGATGGGGCCTGGACTTCCCATCTACCTTATTTCAAGAGCCACCTAGCAGCACTAATCATCAAAGCATTGCAAGGGGGCAATGTGGGAGATACAATAGAGGTCTGTGCTGTTGCATCACAGAGCTCCATTGATTTTACAGCTCCCTGGGCCTGTCACAGGAGATCAAGCGACCCCTCCTAACTAGCCTATGATCCACGCTACCCGCAAAACCGGGACAGTGGGACAGCTTGGCAGGACAGTGGGACAGTGTCTGAAAATCTGGACTGTCCCACGGAAAACTGGCCTGTTGGGAGGTATGGGATAGCCTCATGCTGCTCCTGCACGTGCTTGAATTTCCTCAATACAGGGTTCATAAATCATACATGCAGGGTTCATGCAGTCCAGGAGGTCCCAGGTCTTAGAAGGCCCCCAAGGATTTTTGGTACACACGTCGGCTTTTTAAAGCTGGCATAATGACATAATGACGCAAGAAAGGTGTCTGTGGCTTATTACCAGCACATTGCATCAATGTGTAACAAAGTATAATGAATAGTGAATTGTTAGTGAATTGATCATCTTGCAGGAAACTCAGAGGAACTTAGAAGAAGCAAATTTGCCACGGTTTACACTGGTGAGCTCCACACAGAACCTGGGTTCTGACTTGGGTGATGCTCGACAAAGAGATAGGTTTAATAGAAGTTTAGATTCTCATCATAGATTAGCAAATACACCCTTTATTAATGTACAGAACATCGTTCTCTTTTCATTCCATTTTTTTGTCTGTCTATTTATTATCATTTTCTATCTGTATGGCACTTGCTACAGAACATTCTTTCTAAATGACAAAACTATTAATAGTAAAAGATAGTATTCTGCTATTTAATCCTATAGTAGTTTTGATGAATGAGTGATGTGCTAGATTTATTATCGCTATCTGAAAACAGATACATGTAAACCAAAGCATAGTGTCTTTTCTGGTCTCCTAGTAGTAAGTGGAATAGAACTAATAAATCTAGTTGATGACAGCAGTTGTGAAAGCAAATCGTTGCATGCTTGTTCTAATCTACGAATACACTGTTGTAGCATATCACCGTGACAAGCAACCTCTGGAGTCATGTTTACTTGTAACACTTTGGGACTAACTGGGAAAATGTGATTGACATTGGTTAGATGTAGGAGTAATCTATAGCTCATAATTGGGTTGGTGAGAAAATGTTAATCAAAGCTTGACCTGTTTATATCCAGTAGGCTAATTCGGTGGTGTTGTCCAAAGTTTGAACACAGAGGGGTCATATCACAAAAATTAGAGTCATTAAACAATTTAGAGGGATAAATAACGTAAAATAGTAATAGGAATGGGCTTTTCAGGCTGGATAGGGGATAGGGTAAAAGCATTGAAGCTCACATCATGTTCGCTTAACTCTGGTTGGACAAAAACAACTCCGTTATACTATTTTTAATTTTTTAGGGGTCCGGGTTGATATTATTGGGGGGAGGTAACTATTAATGATCTTTTTTTCTAAAGTATTATTGTTAATTATAAACATTTTTTTACTTATTAGTAGTATTATTGTTATTATACGAATAGCAGGGCAGCCGGCAAATGCTTCAGACCAGATAAGACTTTTGGTTACAGATATTTTCATTTTTATCTGAAACTTTAGTTTTGTCATGGTTAAACTTCAATGAACTTAATCGGGCTCAAAGTGCCCATTAGGCAAACTGTACATCCTGTCCTTTTCTTTGTAGCCGCCAACCTGATAAACACTGAAAAATGTAAGAGCATACTGCCAGGTCTAATTTAAATCCCATAGTCATCCCTGAATTTAATGTTGTGAGATTGTTACACTTATGATCATAACAATTAGTTATTTCTCAGTTGCTTTTTCTAAAAATATATAATAATGCTATGCAAAAAAAAATGTTCTTCATGATGTTCAGAGAAATCCCAGAAAAAAGTGAAAGTCTCATCTAACGTAAAGTCAGAAAGACACATTTTTCATCTTCTCACTGTGGAAATGTTTGCCTAACATTGTTGGTACCAGGGCATTATTGGACTCACCTACCGTGTAAGCAACCATTACCATAATTGAGCATGATTGCACCCAGAGCAGAACAAAGTTATTGGGAATTTAGGACCAGACAGAAAACTATAGGTCACCAACTGTTTTTCATATGAACCAGGAAGGGATCCAAATAGAGATATCAGCATAAGTTCCAGCAATAGCTCTTCAGACATGCCTAATTCCACCAGTTGTGTGTGTAAAGAACCTAAAGCCGAGGTTGGTGTGGGAGGTGGATTATAGTATAGATTGTTATGTTGTTTAGTTATGCGTTTAACTTGTCTGACTCAGTGGTCATACACACAACAATTCCAGACGAGTGTTGTTGAGTAGAGTCTCCCATCAATTTGACTAGTTTAAGTAAACATCCACCCAATTGCTGACAAGCACTGTACGTGATTGACAGTTAAAGATTTGGTTAGTTAAGCTGGCATTTAAGTTTTTCATTGAGAGTTATTGAGAATTTGACTAGTTTGGAGTCAGCCAGGCTTCCAAACCAAGTATATGTCACAAGAAAAGGGGCAAAACATGGCTAGACACTTAGACTGGGGGATAAATATACCTCCTCTTTTTGGGTTAAACAGATGAGACATACAAATCCTGCTCTCATTCTTCTCAAAGATACTTGGTTTGGAAACCTGACCATTTTGCCATGGCTTTACTGAACTTCATGTGGCAGATGTACATTGACACAAATACAATATAAAAGTGTTTTGGAAAGTATGTATTTGTTGGTTATTTGTTATTTTTTTTTAATTTGGCTAAATGTAGATACCATACAAGAACCAATTAAACAAACCGCACATGCACAGTCAAGCTAAAGAAAAACCTTACCAAGGAAGTTTACCACTATCAATGCTGACATGTTATGTACCATAAGATACCACACCACTACTCTTGCATTACCAACCACACCATTACTCCTGCATTACTATGTGTGGTCAATCCTCACTTACAACTCCCACATTTTGCACATACGTATCATCCCTGTTTAATAAAATACCCTTTCAGATGCCAACCACAACGTTCAAACAAAAGTTTAAAATGAGTGGTCTCTAGAATTTAAAATGGAAAGGGCATTTTTTATGCAAAAAGTCAGGGGCATTGAATTGCTACATTCCTGTTGTGTGCAGAACCACCAATCTGCAGTTTCTGACTGTGACTAGACTTAGCCTGCTTCATTGAATCGAGGCCAATGCATGTTTTTAACCTATGCTGTCATTCAACCTTAAATATGGTTGTGTTGATGACGTCGGGTGGGTGTTCCCGCTGACATCACATGAAAGACCCTCATTTAAAGGAAAAATGGGCGGGGAGTGGGGCGTGTCAGGACCCCGCTGCCATGACCCAGAAGATTAGGGCATCGACCCGGAGAACTGGAGAAGAGTGAGTCCAAACCCAGAGACTTCCCAGGTATGTTAATGAGTGTCTTAAATAACTGTAAAAAATGTTTTATAAAATACAAAAACTCTTTAGTGTGAGAGTTGCAAGAAAAAATTAAGTCCATGTTCAATTATCCTGGAAGTCATGTTATTCTACTTATGTACATTGAAAAACACAGACTCTCATTGTCATGAAAAAAAAATATTAGATCATAAAAACAAGATTCTAAAATTTCATTTATGGTTTGTTTTGACATCATGTGAGACTCTCTAGAAACAGAAATCTTTTTCACTGCAGTTCAAAATGAGAAATTCTTTTTCCAATTTGCATCCAAATGAATAAGCTGAAGGCAAAACATTTTTTTGGCTAGTTGTACACATTGTGAGCACAAAAGAAGTACTAAATTAGTTTTTACATTAAATACTTTAGGTTCCCTGCAAAATAAATGTTTGACTTTGTGTTGTTTATACAACACCAGAAGGGACACTTTCACTTAAACGGTATCTAAAAAAACTTCCCAGAAACGCTGCCCAGAAGCTCTCTCTGTCAGTCTGCATATGCTAAAAAGGAGGGGAGCAGCCACGCCATTGCAGGCAGCGTGAGAGGAGAAAAATGTGCATATGGTCTGAATGGGATGGAGAGTGGGAAGGATTTAACATACATATATATAGTATATATATATATATATATATATATATATATATATACATACATACATACATGCATACATATATCCCCTGCCCAAAGATCCTGTCCCAAAAGCATAGCAATTGTCTGCCATAACTGGTGTCATGATAGCTAGCTGGCCTGTACGGAGGGAAGCTTTTTAATGGTTAAACTTTTCTAGTTAAACTGGAAAGCATCTAGACATGCTTTGAATCCTTTGTTTTTGGCAAATGTTGTTTGTGATATTGTATATCACAAAACAATTTTACAGGAGACGTTAGTTATCATTGGGGAATAGAGGGAGCATTATAAGTAACAGTAGAAAGATATACAGTACATTGTACCACCCAATCCACGTGTCTCATACTCTCATTCACGTTCTCTCACAGTCTCTCTGAATGTCTTCCGTGTCCCTGTTTTCTTGCCACGCAGCTCCGCTTCTTCTATTGCACCTTCATGTTCATATGTCTTCTTTCTTCAGTACCTCTGAAAGTACTTTCATATGCATTATTCTTTTGAAAGGATCCTTGGGGCTGACAGAACTTGCTAAATTACTCATTTACAAGGAATATCACTGAATGAATGGTTATGGTTTCTGAATCAGTAAATCTAGGGAAATAAGGGAAACAGCATTGCATAAATTCTACCTATACACCAATTTTATGTTCATACTTTTCTGAAACTGGTTCAAACTAGTCTCTTCTTTCTTACAGAAAAAACTTCTGTTACAAAAGGCAAAGCCAAACATAACATGCATGTGTTTTTAATGAAAATAATAAATAAATGGACAACATTGGAAGGCATTATGCCGTGTTTCTAGACTTTATATCAAATGGTGCTGTTTTGTTTCATTCCAGCAAGTTATTTTATCAATATAAAAACATATATTATGCTGTATGAACATTTATATTGGCTGCCTCTACCCAACAAATGTGAACTTTTAGTGTAGCTAGCAAGAGGCCATCACTAAACCCCTGTTGGAGGAAATCCGATATTCATCAGGTGGAAAACTCTGAACTTGAAGGCATTTGGATGTACACTTAGCTCTGAAGGCTCTCCATAGGAGGTAATAATGCCATGTTTCTGACAAACGAGACCAGGTCAGATGACTAGAGTTCTAGCCTAAAGATTTAAGCCAGCCTGAATAACTGTCTTTGGCAATGTGCCTTCCCAGGATTTTAGGGCCCGTCAAACTACAAGAAGCTCCAGAAAGTGTCCACTTTTGTCAATGGAACATGCCCTTAATGTAACTCTCTTAAAAGCAAGCTACCCAGCCTCTTTGGCTGGAATCTCTAGAGACTACTATCCTTTAAAGCTCAACACATTAGAGGCTGTAACTTTCAAAAGAGGTTTGGTTAAAAATGTGAGTTGTAAATGCACGACTGAATTGCAAGGCCTGAATGCTAGATATAGCACTTCTTAACGCATGGATTTCATAAGATAAACGTCTTGTAAAGATTTGCCGGAATCTTTGAGACACACTGCATACTGACACTCCTCGTTCATAACAATTGGGTTTCTAGTATGACAGCTGATACTGAGCTGGTGTCTTTTTTCTGTATTTGAGGGAAAGACCATTTGTATGAGACGTTGACTCCTGCAACGCAATATGTAAACATTTCACCATCAACTTTCAACATCTCTTAAACATCAAGAGTCAACAAAATCTTGCAGGAATTCACCCAAAATGGGTACTTCTCATGTAGTTTTAATGCCAATGAACTTAATTATTTTATGTACCAATCCATTTGGCAGAAAAATAGAACTAATGAAATGTAAAATATAGTGCCAATAAATATTTGCCATATTACCCAATTTAGTTCAGTTTACAAGTTCAAAGTACATTTTTTTATTGCAACTTTTTCCTGGCAAAAGAAATACCACCATGTTTTATAAGCAGTATCCTAGGTTTATTTCATAAAGAACAAATGAACATCACACCAAAGGTACAATTAGAAGGGAGACTTGCAGTTACAGATTCTGGTCTAGGTCAACTAGGCCTAGTGTGGCAGAACCAGGGGGTGGTAGCCCCTCTGCCGCAAGACTGGGGTCAGATTGCCCTATTGTGTCATCCCGGTGCACCATGGGCTGCCTCCAATGTGACCTTACTCTGTCATCACATATTATCATTGCGTACACAACATCATAGCCTTGCACTTAACAGGAAAATGGCTGCAGAGGTAAGTGGTGGGTAAGGCCTAGGGCAACACCTAGCTAAGATATGTCACTGAAGACATGTATGCAGGTCTGCTCATGCACCCGTCTAACATCCATCTGCACATGCATTAGATTAGAGGAGAGCTCAAATGAGTACATGATTTATGCTCAAGTGTATAATATGTGTATAAAAGGGAGAATAATGCAACTTTTCTTAAGTACCACTCACCACGACAAAATCTTTCATAAAATTATATATGAATTTTTTTCTCCCTCTTCATGCTAAGTGTGGTGCCCCTGAAGATACAAATAAATAGTTTGAGGACTATTTTTAGTGTTGGGTTTAAGTATGTATAGCTCTCATTTAGATATTGAAATAATAAATCATATTTAAATAGAAAAAAAAACTATTAAAATGTCATTCTAGATATCTGTTGAAGCAGGAAACACAAAATAAAATGCTTGGAGCATCATCATATTGCAACTATATGTATTATGACTCTGCTGTCAGTGGCACCTTATCAGCCTAAAAAAAGTATGAGACCACCAAAAGTGCACTTTTAGATAAGATTCCCTGCATTGGCACCACTTTGTTGTTTCCATTTACCAAAATAGCACACTCTATATACTTAATATACACTTAAACAAATATATTATTAATGGAAACTATCCTTTTAAGATAAATGTTTAACTTAAATATTGGCATGCTCCACAAAGCATATGAACCACAGTCAAGCTTAGCAAGGAAGCAAGCTGTTATGGAAGATACATCATTTGTAGATAAATTGCTCTCTGGCACGCTACAGGAAATCAGATCCACAGACTTTTCCTTCAGTAAGAATTTTACTGTAGAGTCAAATTATTCCAAATATTTAATTCGTGTTTCAAAGAGTTATAGGGAAGGTCAGCATATTTCAGAAATGAAATTAAAAAAAGAGAGTAAGTAAAAAAAAAACCCTTTTTTCAGAAAAATGATATAACTCTGCAAGCAGATAGCAGAGATCAGTTTAGTCAAGTCACCTTTATTTATAAACAGAGCAGCGAGGTGTAATCACAGCAGTATAAGATATACATACAGGTATGTGACAGTGAAATTCCAACGTACAGCACATCTGAGCGAGGAGAGAAATGTACAGGAAAAGGATACATACTGCAACAGAATAACTCCATTATCCCAAAATAAAGTATGACGTTGCTCGAACAAAAGTGACAAAATGAATTGTACAATCAGAAATAACAGCGACACAGTAAAACAAACAGGACCCCGTATCAATGAAATAACGGAGGAAGAGAAAAACTCCCACGGAGCTGTATGAGTCCAAATAACAGTTGTAGGTACCACCGCAACGCCGGACAACAGAGCGACGAAGCGGGGACACCAAACATATGCTGAATACAGTAAACAATGAAAAAGAAAAAAAAAAAAAACAAAGGAAGGAGGGAAGAAAAGATGAGGTCTCCCCCACCAGGCAGGCGACACGGACAGACACAAAGTGGCATGAGAGATGTGTGACGAGGCAACACGTAAAAAGAATGACAGTGGCCGAAACTAAATAAGGTGAGTCCGGGTAGCAAAGAACCCCTCCGGCTCGGAGGCTGTATGTGCGTGAAAGCCGAGCATGGGGATCAACAGGTGGATGGGGGTGGAGACTGAAAAATGGCTGTGAACCTAGGAGAGGAGAGAAATTGGTGCCATGGTAGCCATTTAAGATCATTCTTATAACCCCGACCGTGGGAGGTCGCTATTAAATCTTCCATGTTACAGATGTACATAACCTGTTTCAACCAAGCGTCGAGAGGCGGAGGTGTGTCAGAGCACCAAAATCTGGGGATAACAGTTCGAGCCGCATTAAGGAATTGAAAGGTAAGTGTACGTTTATATGTGCCGAATGACTTGGAGGTGTGATGTAGCAGGATGAGTTCAGGGGTAAGGCGGAACTCCGGGTCTACGATCTCCCCAATGATCTCCCCTATCTTACCCCAAAAGGGACGCAGTAGTGTGCAGGCCCACCAGATATGGAGATATGTGCCACGATCTAAACCACATCTCCAACACAGTGGGGATACTTGGGGGAGGAAGCGATACAAATCCACGGGGAGCCTGTACCACCTAGACAAGAGCTTGAAAGCAGTTTCCTGCGTTTTACTTGAGATGGAACCCCTATGAGTCAGAAGGATCATGGAGTCCCAATCCTCTGACGAGAATGACATGCCCAGATCGTGTTCCCAAAGTTTGAAATAATATGGCTTATCAGGAAGGCGTGACGAAACCACTATGGCATACAGTCTGGAAAGGAGATGGGCCGGCTCCGATCCAGTGTCACATAGCTGCTCGAGAGCCGTAAGCGGTCTATGGAAAAGAGGATTCGAGACGTGTTTAGCGAGGAAGTGTCGCATCTGACGATAAAAAAAAACCAGGAGCGTCGGGGGGGTTTGAGTGTGTAATAGATCAGCTAGAGGCCTAACACCTCCATTAGTCAGCACATGAGCCATCTGGAGCACACCAGACCCAGCCGGGAGCAGAGATCTTACAAGAGGATTACGCACCCCGGGGGTGAACTCCGGATTACCCGAGATTGGGAAGAAAGGGCCCGGATAAGAGGAGAGAGCACCCGTGGAATACATCCGAGAGATAACCCGGAGGGTTGGGGAGATAGTGGGGTGACTGCGCATATTGGGAACCCTAAATTTTCCCTCAATCCACGGGATGACAGAGATGTCGACCGTGAAGAAGGACTGCTCGATCTGAATCCAAGGTTTCGCAGGTTGTATGGTCCACTCTATCAGCCTGCGGAGATGAGAGGAAATCCAATACATCTCCACATCAGGCAATCCCATGCCCCACAGAAGGCGAGGCCTGGAGAGGTGACTGTAGGACAGACGAACCGAACCACGGTCCCAAATGTACTTGATAAACATACGGCGACAGGTCGTAAAGAAGGACCTAGGGAGGAAAATCGGGAGCGACTGGAGGAGGTACAAGAAACGGGGCAGAATGTTCATCTTTAAGACCCCCATACGTCCAAACCATGATATATGGGGGAAGGCCCATCTCCGAAGGTCCCCACGGACAGCAGCCAGAAGGCGATAATAATTTAAGGACGCTAATTCACCCACATCTTTGGAAAGATAAATGCCAAGATATTTAAGAGAGGTGAGTTGCCAGCGAAAGGGAAATTTACGTCTAATTTTGCGTTGTAGGGTAGGAGAAATGTGGAGACCAAGCAATTCCGATTTCTGTATGGTCACTTTAAAATTGGAAACCGAACGGAAAAGTCGTAAAGCAGAGGTAACGTGAGTCAGGGAGATCAAAGGGTCCGTCAGGGAGAGTAAGAGGTCATCTGCATAAATGGACAATTTATGAGAGATGTTGCCCACCTCAACCCCTTTGATGTTGATGTCTGCGCGAATGGCATTAGCTAAGGGCTCCAGAGAGAGGATGAAGAGTATGGGAGAAAGAGGGCAACCCTGTCTGGTGCCGTTAGAAATCGGTACCGAGTTGGAGAAAATCCCGTTAACTTTAATCTTGGCCGAGGGACGGGTATAAAGAGAGGTGACTAGATTGAGAAAAATATCACCAATTTCCAATGTACGGAGGACACCAAACAGGAAAGGCCACGCCACCCTATCAAATGCCTTCTCTGCATCCATGGAGACCAACAGAGACGGGCCACCCTGGTCACGCACGTGAGTCAAGAGATTCAGCGCCCTAATGGTGTTGTCCCTGGCCTCCCTCCCCGGGACAAAACCAACCTGATCAGGGTGGATCAAACCCGGGATCAAAGGTTGTAATCTGAGCGCCAGGATTTTTGCGAGGATTTTAAGATCCGTATTGATCAGTGAGATCGGCCGATAGCTCCCACAGTCATCTCTATCTTTATTGGGCTTCGGGATCACAGAAATATATGCAGAATTGGTATGGGGGTGAAGGGGGGACCCTTCCGCCAAGGACTTAAACAGGGCCAATAATTGTGGACCCAGGACAGGGAGTAGTTTTTTATAATATAGGGGCGTCAGACCATCAGGTCCCGGGCACTTGCCCGACGGCAAGACCTTGAGAGCCAATTCGATCTCGTCGAGTTGAATAGGGGCATCTAAGGTGGACCTGGCGTCCGCCGAGATACGTTTTTTAAGGAATTTCAACAAATAAGCTTCAATAGACACTGCCGCAGAGGGCAAAGAGGCCTCCGGGGAGGGGAGATTGTATAAGGAATGATAATAGTGGAAAAAGGCGTCAGCATTTTTGTCGGAACTATGATGAAACGTGCCCTTGGCATCCCTGATCCTGGGAATAAAAGTGGTGGATCTCTTAGCCCTAAGTGCCCTAGCCAGTAATTTGCCCGGCTTATTGCCTAATTCGTAGAAGTGGCTTTTGAGCAATAAAAAGTTACGCCTGATTTTGTCATTTAGAAGAGACGCCAAGGAGGTGCGAAGGGCTTGCAGTTGTACCAAGACGTCGGGAGATTGCGTTGCTTTATGCTGGGCATCTAACCTGGCTATTTGCTGAGTGAGTGCGAGAATCTTGGCCCTATTCAGTCGTTTCCTCTCCGCCCCCAATTTGATTAAATGTCCACGAATAACTGATTTATGTGCCTCCCAGATAGTCGGGAAATCGACCTCAGGGGAAACATTTTCAGAAAAGAAATTACGTAGGTGAACAGAGATCAGTTTAAAGACTAAGGATTAAGTGGTTTAGAGTGGGGGTTTGTGTGCAAGCAAAATATTCGCTATATATATATATATATATATATAATATATAATATATATATATATATATCAGTTGAACTTCTCTTTCTGTTACAAACTGGCAACATAAACCCCAAATAACTAAGTAATTATGAAAAACATATGGAACTTCACAACAGATGTACACCACATTATATGAACACTGAAAGAAATTTGAGGCATGTACCACAACCTGCCTAACATCTTTCCCACTGCTCTGACATTACAAAGTTAACCCCTCATTCTTTAGAGACTTAACAGGACAGTTTTGTGTCCCACCAATAAATGCTTTTCTTTAACATGTAAAATAAAACTATATTGTCTCAACACAATATTTTAATATTTTAAAATGAGAAAAAAATCAGCTCAGTTTGTTTCAGAATTATTCATTCCATTGATTTACAAAAACTGTGTCCTTTACCATTCTGTTATTCTTTAAATTGCGTTCTGTAGACAGTTTGTTTCCGTAATGTAAATGGTTGTTCTTTGTTGTGAGTGAATGAACTGTAACAAGAATGGGAAAAACAGCTGTTGCTTAACAGACATGAGAGAATTGCTATTCAATTACATGGGATCTTTCCCTGTCATTGCATCTGATGTGTATTGCTACACCATCTAATGTTACACTAAAATGTATACTCGCGCAGTCATACCGGTGATATCTTGGGGCAACATACAGAAAGTGGCCTTTGAAACCTTGAAGCCAAACACAGTATGGCAGTATAGATAGAGGCGCTGTATGGATAGATGTGTGACTGGTGGCAGGGCCATCAATTTACCTGCTATTTGCAGCCACGCTCAAACAAAGCAGAATGGAAAGTCATATCCCATTAATCCACTTCAATGGGTTATCCAGTGTCACGTGGGAGCCGAGATTGAGCTCCGAGCTGCAAACCTTTACCCATTCTACAGCTCAATGGGCCAGTCAGATCCTTACGACCAGCCTGTGATCAGCACAAAAGCAGAACAGTTAGGGCAGTTTAGAAAGATAGAGCTTAAAATGCACATTGGATGCCCTTACCAGAAACATATAGAGATGTAATAAATATATCTTTGTCTTTTATGCTTTTTAGGTTGTGCAGTCACAACTGTATATTTTTGTGTTTTGACCAAACCTTCGTGTTCAGCAGCCCCACTTGCCATATAGGTGCCTCATTAATGGTGTCCAAAGGTAAATGTAACTTACTTAAGAGTTTCATTTGGGGGTTAAAATGCAGTGAAATCCCAATAATTCAGCTATTTTGTAAGCAACATATCCATGAAAAATTAGAAAGGACCCACCAAACTCGGGGTACTTTGTTGTAGTGTCGGGCTAAGCAATATACGGCCATATAGCCTGACGGAATCCCCAATATTTATGCCTCAGATAGATGTTTCCTGAATGGTATTCACTGTGTATGTGCTGAATTCTTGCTTTGCTTCATGTATTTATTGGTCATTATTATTCTAGCAGCAACCCGAGAATCTGAATTTTGTATGCTTTTTTTTAGGTTGTGCGCTCATCAATTTTGTATATTTAATAAATATAAGATTAATGTTGAAAACCTACTTATTTCGAGTAAGCAAAGTATAAAACAAAGCAGTAAGAGCAGGGAAGGTGTCTCAGTCAGCAATATCATGTGCTACAAGAAATAACTGGCCTGTTACAACATTTTACAGCTGAATATAGTTGTGGCTATTTTGTCTTTAAAATATAGAGGAATTTTTATTAGCATTGAAGAGCAGGGGTTAATATATCATGTTTATGACACACTATCTTTGTATCGCATGCCTTATATTTGCACACGGCGGATGTCTGCAGGCACCTCTTTGCACGCGGCTCCCGTACAGTAAACTGAGACTGTAATCTACGAGCGCAGTGTGCAAAACTCCACTTCCAGGCAACCTCTGCTAACTTTATGTAACGCTCGCAAAACATACATGGTGGTAATCAATAGCATTATATGTACCCAGCTCACTAGAACAAATATTGTTTCAATGCTGAAAGTTCAAAAATGGGTCCAGATTGTGGGATAATCTTCCCAACTATTAGGATATAATTCTCATTATTCCCAGCTAACTGAAAGGCATACCTCCCAAAATTTCCAAACTTTTTATTTTTAAATCGCTTTCACGAAACTCACCAATACAAGCAATTGTACTTTACAATGTTGCGCTTGCATCGCCACTTAAAACACGCTTCATTTTTGTCAGCACAGTCGTGCATATTAAAAATAACCAGTACCTTGAACTGAATTCCCATGAGGCTCAGCCAGACATATTTCTTCCATAATGCTGGATGAGCATCATGGGAAGTGCAGTTAACACTAGATAAAGCTGCAGAAGTTAGCTGTGAACTAAAATTCCTATGATGCCAGCCGGGTGTCCAAAATGACTAGGCATCATGGGAGTTGCAATCCACAACTAACACCTGTCGCATCATCTGCTGTTAACATGAGGCTCAGCCAGACATACTACTTCCATGGTGCAGTCAACAATAAAGCTGCAGATACTAGCTGTGAACTACAATTCTCATGATTCTCAGCCAGCCAGGTGTCTACCATAAAGCTCGCACACACCTGCCCATAAATACACATATATACATACACTGCTCTTACACACACCTGCTCATAAACACACATATACACATACACTGCCCTTACACATACACATATTAGACTTGTGCATCTGTATTCGGGCAAACATGAAAACAAACACGAAGGGTGCATTTTCATTGTTCAGCCCGAATACTGAACAAACGAACATGGCGGCGGCAAAACGTATACAAAGACGAAGACACATAACACGAAGAATCTTTGTGTTCGTTTTTTGTTTACTAATCTCCCTGGTCCATTCCCCATCTAGCCTACCTTTTCTACGCAGCATTGCAGGGGTTAGCGGGAGCGGAAATCCATAGGTTCGCATCAAGTGTTAAAGGGCCGTGATAGCAACTCTATTGATCTCCTGCAGGGGCCTCATCTGGATCATTTCTGGAAACGAGTTGATACGGCACTCAATGGAACGGAGTTCGTGTGTGGCTTATTGGGCAATATGAAGAGATTAAGAGTTTCTAGTGGAGATGGGAAGGCATGTCTGCGGCCACCATCTCACAGAGGATGACAGCCCTAGCTTTCCTTTTTAAATTTTATGGTTTTAAGGATTTAAATAAGAGGTTCAAGATGAAGCAGGCGCTGAAAGGGTTACCGTTGTGATTGCAGATTGTGTGATAAACGCAGAGCCGTAGCTAGCAACTTTTGCGCCCGAGGCAAGAATGGAAAATTGTGCCCCCCAGCTATTTTTTTCACAGAGGTTATTTCATTTACACTGTCCTTACACACACATTACACACACACCGAACTCGGCATTTAAGGTATAGATCAAATAAACAGAACCAGACACACAAATGCTTTATTTGCAGATATACAATAATAATAATGCATGGAAACATAGCATCACAAGTATTGATCAACAGAACATATAAACCCAGCATTGTAGGTATATATCACCTGGAAATCACATGTAAACTCAGCATTGCGGGTATAGATCAAATAAAAAACACACAGAAACAGCTTTCCGGGTATTGATCAACTGAATAACACATACACATTTGCAGGTGTACATAAATAATATATAGAAACATAGCATAGCATTTATGGATCAACAAAATAACACACAAACCCAGCTTTGCAGGTGTAGATCAATTGGCATTCACATAAAAACTTAGCATTAAAGGTATAGATAAACCCCCTAAATTACAGGTATACCTCACAGATTGCACACCCCAAAGCCAGCCCTGGCTCCACGCTGCCCATTGAAGAAACCTGACCATCTACCCCCTCCCCTCCCTTTTCACTATCTATCTATCTAAATACTATATATATATATATATATATATATATGCAGTCCTTACGACCCTTTCTCCCCATGTCTTACCTTTCTCATCTTCTATCATCTTCCATCATCCTGCATCATACATTATCTTCTTTCTTCCATGCTGTCATGGGAACGTGAGGTCTGTCACTCCAGGCCTCTGCTTTAGTGCTCCCTCATCACTACGCGCCGGCTATTGATGCAAAGCGCCGGGGTGACGTCATATCGCCGCACTCTGCATCATTTGCCTGCGCGGAGTGGTTAGGGAGCACAGAAGCCGAGGTCTGAATTGACAGACCCCACGCTCCCTAATGTTGGGCCGGTTAGAGGGGGATTGTTATCTACCCAACCAGCCCTGCTCATCGGACACCTCATACCAAGACAAGCGCAATGCCCACGGGGAGCCCGATGAGCAGGGCTGGTTGTGGACAGCACAATCATGCAGCTGCCTCTACACTCCCCTGAAGACCGCCCCGGTGTATAATAATATTTGGATCCAGTGCAACTGCAATGAACTTTCTTTTAATTTAAGTTCTCACTTGGCTGCCTCTGCTAAAACCAGAAAGCATTAATATGTTAACTGAAGACACACGCTTAGTAATTACTCCAACTGATGTCACTGAACCAGGTCTACGTCATGTATTCTAACAGAACATAAGTGTTCAGATACCATACCATACCGTAATTGACCACTGCTACTTTCAGTGATTGGCATATAACATGAAAATGGGACTGGAAGACAATCTTACATTTTCATAAAAAGTAAATGTTCCCTTAAATTTGGATGCATTATGAAATTAAAACCTGATTTACATAAGGGTTGCAAGCAGTATAAAATATGACTGCAAGAATTTCTGCTATTCATACCTCCAATGATCCGGTATCATCCTGTAAGCTGTTGTGTTATGCAAGATATGCTGCTGAAGTTTCTGTCTTCATCATGGAACTCAAGCAGAAGTAAGCCTCCGTTTCCAGTTCCTTCTACAATTTTAAACTGCTTGCTGGTCCTCACAATTGTATGTGCAAGGATCTAGTAATGGGTGCTTGAAGTGACTTAATGCCTACCATGATCTCTTCATTGTGACCTGGTTTATTCCGTCTGTTCTAGCAACTAAATCTAGATTTGTCTTGACCAGCCTTCTGCCTTTCAGACCTGCACCTATGGGAATGGTGCTCTATCACTGTCCTGACATTTCTACCCTGTTGTTAAACCAGCAACATGATCCACATAGAGGCACGATAACACTTAATAAAATTAAATGAAAATTCAAGCACACTTTCTTGGATAGTACATTATTTAAGATTTCTTCAAAATATAAATATTACGGTATAACTCATAAACAACATAAAACATTACAAACATTAAAAGTTTGTGATATACAAACCAGAGCCAAACACAAGAACAAGATCCATCAGTTTAATGACTTGATGAGGATTGCTTGCTGCAAAGCTCGCTCTTGTGATTGTGTTAAGGAATTGGCCTCCAAACCTTGGGTCAGGAACCAGACCTGACTCTGTCCTCAATGTATTGAGCACTAAACTGTACAATAACATTTATTGCAAATTTTTCATACTCCACAAACCCTAAACTGAACTGAAATTGATGCCTATGTTCCTGCAGAAAACCCTAACCATACATTCCTACCACTACCTCTACACCAATTTTGTCCAACACCTAAAGTAAACTGTTCAGGTGATGAGCAAGCAAACAAACCAATCAGTTTCACGCTCGACCATAAGACAGATCAAGAATATACTATGGCCATATATTGCTTAGCCCGCCACAATGTCAAAGTACCCCAAGTGTGGTGAGTCCTATCTAATGTTTCATGGCTATATTGCTTACCAAGTGCTAAATTGAATGACTACACTGCATTTTAACCTACTAAGACTGTCAAGCAATTTAAAGTGTTCTCTAAAAATATTTTCATTAGTAGTTTTCAGAGAAGGTTTTAAATGACTTAAAGTCTCAGTGGGGAAAATGTAATGTAGCCAGCTCATTATTCAGCTTTGTATTATGACAGCAATATGGAAATCTGAATATGTATGGCATAAGTAAACTTCATTTTACTAAACAAAAATGAATGTGAGGATTTTTAAATGAGCAGCTCTAATGATGATTGTTAATAATCCGCCTATAAACATAATCTCATTTGTTATTTTTATAGGAAAACTCCAGTTTTCAGGTTTACTGTGAATAATTAACATATTAAGATATTGATGCCTGCAAAACGCACAGACAGAGGATTTATAATATTTTTATCATACAATTTTCCTTATCACTGGCAGATAGCAAGTAAACAGAGATATCCATTTTACTAATTAAGTTCATGTAGTATATTAATGTTCCTACTCATGGATTTAGCTCCAAATTAAATACGATTTTAATACAAGTATGTTTTGCTCCAGAGCCACAATAGATAACGTTTAGTAGCAGCAAACATCATAAAATAAATCGCAGACACCTTCTATTTGGAGTGTTGCTGTTGCCCTTCATTGTTTTCAACAGGATCAACAGATGGAGCAGCTGTTTAATAATTTAAAACACAAAGAAAAATGAATCAAATGTTAATAAATTAATTCAGGAAACATAATTAATGAACCTAGCGGAACAAATATAGTTAAGCAGCTCAACTAAACCACTGCGTTCTTAACTAATAAACAGCTGAGTACAAAACATTTTTTTTCTTTATTCTTCATTTTTAAAAACAAGATAAAGCAAAACAAAGCATCGGTGAGTGATTCCAATGTTTTATCCAGCTCCAGATCTTGTACCATTCACAGGCCTGGACTGGCTATCTGCAAAACCAGTCAAATATCCAGAGTCTCTAAATTTTACTGCCGCTCACACAGCAGAGCCTGCCCTCTATTGAGCTCCCAAGAGCTGGGTAAAAAAGGCCACGCGCTGCACATTTTAAAAGCATAGCATGCAGACGTACCGTGGTGCTGCCATGTTCTTTTTAGAGAGAAGAGGCTTTCTCATGGCAAACTTTCCAGACAAACCAGTTGTTCAGTCTTTTTCTAATTGTAATGTCATGAACGATAACATTTAACATGCCAACCGAGGCCTGTAGAGTGTAAGATGTAATTCTTGGGGTTTTTCGCAATCTCCCTAAACATTGCATTGTCTGACCTTGGGGTGAAGTTATTGGGATGTCCAACTGTCTTAAATGTTTTCCACTTTTAAATAATCTTTCTCACTGTAGAATGATGGGCTTGAAATTTCTTGGAAATGGCATTATAACCCTTCTCAGATTGATAGGCAGCAACAATTGCTTCTCTTTTCTTTTTCACATGACTGTATATGTATCCAAAAGGTGGCCACAAGTACGCCATTCTGCAGACGTGTCTGCAGGACAGACATATATATTTTGAGCCTCGTTTTGGAGGCTAATAGAATGGCTTCATATGCATCAAAACATATATAAAAAGATCTTGCCAGACATTCTTGAGTAGGTCATGTAAAGTGTTCAGACCCAGACTGGCCATCTGGCAATCCCCAGTCCGGACCTGACAGATTTAACATTAGGTTTCTCAGCTTAAAGTCAGCAGTTTAAAATTAAAGAAGTCCACGTGTGCATGAGCGTGCAAACATATTTCTCTTTGGGAAATATGTTCTTTAGTATGTATGGTCTACCACTATATGATATGGAGGTCAGCCCCCCAACATCTGCAATTACTATTTTCAGAACCAGTAGGAAATATTCATCTGCAAACACATGACAAAAGTATGTTTATACTCCTTCTAATGATTGAGTTAGGTATTTGAGCCATGCCCATTGCTACCAGGTGTATGAAATCAAGTATTTAGGAATGCCATCTCCATAAACAAACCATGGCAGGAGAATGGGTCATATTGAAGAGCTTAGTGACTTCAAACAAAGCCCTGTCATAGAATGCCACCTTTGTCGCCAGTCAGTTTGAGAAATGCCTGCCCTGCGTGACCTGCCCCTTGATCACTGTAAGCAGGGGCGGGCTGGGCCGGGGGGCAATTGCCCCCCAGGCCGCCCTAAATCCGGGCCGGTGGGCCGGACGGACGACCGCAGACGAGCATTCAATGCTGCTGCGGCCGCAAAGTTAAAAACTAAGCGGCCGCGAGCAGGATTGAATGCGGCCGTCATGCGTACCTGGCGGGGGGAGGTCCGCCCCGGCTGCCGCTCATCTGAGGGCTGCCACCATGCCGGCAAGCCTTCAGAAACGGTGCGCGCGGCAACTGTGGCTGTGCGCCGGGACTTGATGTCAAATCCCGGCGCACAACACTGAAGCCACGCCCACCGTCTTCCGCGCTCAGTACAGTACACCGGAAGGACAGGAAAAGAAGAAGAAGAAGGAGGAAGAGGAAAAGTGAGAGTGAAAGAAGAAAAGGTAGGAGAGAGTGGATTAGTGAGAGTGATGGGTGTTATGCTGAATGTAAGTGTGTGAGAGTGATGGGTGTTATGCTGAATGTAAGTGTGTGAGAGTGATGGGTGTTATGCTGATTGTATGTGTCTGAGAGTG
>VKOC01029714.1:0-12517 GCA_009364415.1 Spea multiplicata
CCATACTTAACCTTCAAAGGTGCTGTATTTATAACTTAATGCAGCATAAGAAACATCCTCCCCGGCACCCTTGCTTTTTTTTGTGTTCTCATGACGAGTGTGACCTTATTTATGCTTTTTTTTTAGGGAGTGTTTCATAGTTTTGGGACACTGATAGGTTGCTGGCATAGAAGCAGAAACGGCTCCTTAAAAGACAAGCCCTGTTACTTAAGCTGTTGTATTCACAGCTTTAGCATAACTAAATACAGTTATCAAAACTGCCTATAGCTTTTGTTTTTTTGTTTATTGGTCAGTGTAATTATTTGGAGATATTTTTTTGTTTTTTCCTGTCTTGAGTTTTCTCCCTTCTCAGTACTTCCATAAACATAGAAACATAGAAAGTGATGGCAGATAAGAACCATTCAGCCCATGCTTCTTTAAACTCCTTCACTGTATTAACTTCTATCACCTCCACTGGAAGACTTTTCCATGCATCCACTACCCTATGTGTCCTACTTGTATATATCTATATATGTAATATGTCTACATGTTCTGGTAGTATTTATTCTGTTAAATAAACTCTCTCTTCCTTCATCATGTTGATTACCTTTAAGTATTTAAATGTTTCTATTGTATCCCCTCTGTCATGTATTTCTTCTAGGCTATATATATTAAGATCCTTTACCTTTCCTGGTAAGTTTTATCCTGCAATCCATGAGCCATTTAGTAGCCCTTCTCTGAACTTTCTCCAAAGTATCTCCCTCCTTCTACTGCTAATACCTCTCCCTATACAACCAAGTATTCTGCTAGCATTTCCTGCTGCTCTATTGCATTGTCTTGCATTAAATCCTCTGAAATAATTACCCCTAAATCCCTTTCCTCACAAGTTTAGGTTAGGACAGTATCAAATATTCTATACTTGGGTTTTTATGCCTTAGGTGTATTATTTTGCATTTATCTGCCTCTTTCTGCCTAATCTTATAGATCTTTTTTGGCTTTTACTATTTTTGCCACTTCTGCGAAGTACCACAGTGATTTCTTTAATTACTTGCCAACTGTCCCAATTTTCCTGGGGGAGTTCTAGAATTTGAAAACTTGCCCCGGTACTTGGAAAATCTGCAGCTGCGGGTATTGTCTAGGTGCAAGGCTGGTTGGGGTGATCTCCCTCTAGCTGGCCAAAAAATTAAGGGAACTTCAGACCTCTGTTTCAGTACTCCCTAACGCTGCGGTCCGTTGATTGTTGCTGATCGCCGGGATATGGCATCATATGCCACCGCTCAGTGTGGAAGCCGCACTCACAGGGTGGGAGTGCTGTAGCAAAGGTCTGTGTATATGTGTATGTATATGTGTGTGGATGGGCAGTGCATATGTGTGTGTATGGGCAGTGTATGAGCAGTGTATATGTGTGTATAGGCAGTGTACATGTCTGTATGGGCAGTGTATATGTTTGTGAATGAGCAGTGTATATCCGTGTGTATGGGCAGGCGTGTGTAAGGGCAGTGTATTTGTGTGTGTTTGTAAGTGCAGTGTATGAACAATATATAGGTGTGTGTGGGGGCAGGTGTGTGTAAGGGTAGTATAAACGCTATATGGACAAAAGTATTGAAACACCTGACCATTACACCAACAGGGACTTTTATGGCATTGCATCCTAAATACATAGCCATTAATTCCACTCTTCTAGGAAGGATTTCCACTAGATTTTCGATTGTTTCTGTGAGAATTGTTACCCCTTCATCTAGCATTTTTGAGGTCAAGCACTGATGTTGGATGAGAAGGCCTGGCTTGCAATCTCCGTTCCAGTTCATCCAAAAGGTGTTCGATGGGCTTGAGGTTGGGGCTCTGTGCGAGTCAGTCAAGTTCTTCCACACCAAACTCATCGACCCTCTTTTTATGGACCTTGCATTGTCATTCTGGAATAGAAATGGGCCTTCCCCAAACTGTTCCCACAATGTTGGAAACATAGCAATGTCCAAAATATATTGGTATGTGACTTGGAAGATATGGGTATACAAGATAAAAAAACTAGATGAAGTAGTACATTTGAGTGTGTTTTTGTGCTTAAATGTTATATAAAAATAGATATGATTATTATATTTTATGAAGTTGAAAGTAAGACAAAATCTAAAGACAACTCGTACTATATTGATGTGTATGTCACAATATTGTTTCACTGTACAAGAGTGCCAGCTGACTGGTGGAATTAGGCGACCATTTTCTCTACAAATTTGATATGCAGCCTACGGAAGGCATTATGTCTGATTAAATCAACAGTAAAAATCCAGCCAGCACAGAAGACTTTTTAGAAGCACAGAAGACAGATTTAGGAGGAGAGGCAGGGCATAGGTCAAGAGTTTTTAATGTGATGTACCAACAGCTTGTCACAGGAACAGACAGAGTGCATGTCTATGGAATAAAATGGCAGCAGCTGCTTCAGCCATCCCTGTTAACGGTCTGTCATGTGAGAACTCTGTCGCTTTCCAGAGCCACATGACAAACAGGTTCAGATTATGGAGGAAATGCCTTGGCAGGCTTTGGGTGTTCCCACCATGCAACCAGAATAGTTTGTATTGAGGGTTGTGCTATTGTGGTTGTGTGTCAGTAAATGTAAGAGTTACAGCTATCTTCAAATCAAGACTATTGAATAAAAAATGATAGGTAACATAATTTGTGATGTGAATATGCAACTAGCACTTCCTATAATGATCATTATAAATATGGCTCTTAAAGGAAACACTTGATCTGTGAGCTACTCTCATGTGATTAGCTGACGTGTTTCTCAGAAGAAACATGGTAAAACAATTGTGGTTTGGCATAAGGCATCTGCTAATCCTACTTAAATTGCATGAACAACTAACAATGACGTAAACATTAATCTGTCTTCTAAAAGGGACTGTAGAAACTGAGAAGACCTAAAGAGACTACAGGTAGGATCTGTAGCTTAAAGATGTAAGAGTAAAAATCGGTTATTGTCCTAAAGCTTACATTTGCTTAGCTAGTTGGCACTTATGAACACCTTTATGACAACAGCAGTGATTCAAGAAAGTTTACAAACTGCGGATAGGGAGGTTTTGTTTGAATCAAGAATATGGAACTCAACAGAAATCTGAAAATTCCTTAGAGCAAGCTATATAAGGCTGCCTGTTTTTGCCTGAGCAAGTCACATAGTCTTTGTATTGGGAATGCTGGAGTTGGGATAGGTTTAGCTCTATCCAAAAACCCCTTGGCTTCTGAGCTACCAGGATTGTGTGGCCCATCAGCAACCCATTGCTGAATTATGGAAACCTTGAGACATCTTGGGGGGTAACAGTGAGCGCAATATATCAAGCCGACGGTAAAGTTATCAAAATATAGGGATCCTATACGGAGATAATACAGACTGTGACGGAACCCTCCATCACCAGGGGCCCCTGGAGAGGCCTGACTGCCAGCCTCCTCCCTATTGACTATGGGCCTTGACTTAGTAAATACTTTGGTGGCTACCCCAGCAGTATATCATCTCATCACTTGCTGAGGGGATTATCCCTGGAAGACAGCCAGGATCTGCAAGCAGGGAGTTTTACTTTAATATCAGACCCCCTCACCCCATGGTGTGCTACTATGTTGTCCCCCAGTTCCACCACTACAGACATTTATCCCGGCCATCCCTGGAACTGGTTTTGGCCGGTGATAGTGGAGGTTGGGACCCTAATGTATAGTTAATCCCGTTACTGCCACTGTTGTCTCTGGGAGGCAGATTAAGGGGGCGATTTGTATCCCAATATCTTGATTTATGTTAATGTTGTTTTGCTGGATATTTCCAGCCCTGTGTGTCTAAAATAAATCAGTCTTCGTTTTGGTTTATACCCTACACTGAGTCTAGGCTAGTGACTGGGAAACCGGGAAAGAGTGTGGTATCCCAGGCTAAGGAAGCACAAGTCAGCGAAGGTAGTCGGTCAGACTATCCAGCTCCGTGACCCAGACAATATAAAAGGTCAAATTAAAGGAATAAATAGTAAATTAATGTAAAGAATAAAATGTTCTAATGTCAGCCATTAAGAAGGAAATTCGTAGAAGTAAATTAACCTGAAGGAGAAAATGCTCTAAAGCCATTAAAAGGAAAAGGAGAAGGGCAAGAATGAGAAAGTGAAGCATACGGCACCAAAAGCAATGATCACAAACGTTACCAGCGCAATCAATCAGAAAGAACGCAATGAACTTTGGAAGCTCTTAACAAAACTACTATTGTAATACAATAACTTAGTTACTATTGCAACCTTCTGTTGACAAATGAAAGAAACATTACTTATATTACCTTTAAAGCACCTTCAGAAAAATCTGATGAGCTCTGATATCATTGGGAACTACACTACATGTTCTGTAATTTATGAATACTGCCTAGAATCTAGGTTTGCGTTGCCTTTTCCTGAGTTAATTTTTTTCTACCTCTACAGATAAACACAGCTCCCACAGAAAAAGTAAATGGTGTTACTAAATAACTAGCGTCAGCTACCTGCATAATTGTGATTCCGCGTCCCACACAATAGAAATGCTTAATTCCACTTTACCTGCATCAACATTTGCATGGGATTTGAGGTTCATTCAATAACATTTACACTACTAATAATCACCTGTTTCTGTTGTCCAGCATTACGTTGGTAGGTCTACATTACCTTCTTTCTACCAGAATGGTGGTTTGTTAAATAGGTAATGCTACATGTCATACTTTTATATAGTTCAGTTTATTTATTGTGAGCAATTCTATAAGAAATGTTTAAAAGTGGTGCTATTACCAACAAAATTGTCCATTCAAAAGGAACATTTCTACCTTGTTGGAGAGCACAATTGGGATCTTCCCTAGTCACTAGTTGGGATCCATGATCAGTGCCACTTTATCCTGCAAATATCAGCATACTACACTCCTATACAGCCTTTGCTCAACTTTTTGAGTAGAAACATTGGGATATGACATCATATCATGACATTCCACATCACACACCAACAAAGGCTGTATAGGAACTCACCATACTAAGCTACAGTGGCACACATCATGGGCCCCCACTAGCCACCAAAAGTAGGCCCATATCAAAATACTAAATATGCACATATACACACGAGTTGGGTATTCCTTATCTTCAAGTAATACTGTGCATTTTCAATTCAAAATATCTTTTTTAATTTGTGTGGGAGGAAAGAAACATTTCAAGACCAACAGTAAAATGGATGCGTTATTTATTCATTGAATACAATGTTGAATTACATTCATTGCTATAAACCTATTTTTTCAGTGTTAACAATAACAGTTACTGATATTTAAGGTTTCTAAAAAATATTTGGCACCAGAAACAATGGAGGGTATTTTAAACAAAAAATAATATCTGGTAACCTCTAAGTTCCGTGACATTTTTCTAGAGGATGCCGTGCACAGAACATAAACAGCTTCTGGGAACAGCTTGACACAGACTGTCACAAGGCTCATCCATATGGTGTACCGCTTCACAGGGTTCAACACATTAGTAAATACTAATAGTGAAGGTATACACTACAACTAGCTATAATGAACTAATTCTAATTTCAAAGAACCTCTTTTTGGGCCATTCTACAATGGCTGCTGGGTGTACAGGAGTATTATTATTATTTAATTTGTAAAGCTTGTACAATGGGCAAAGAGGACTTAACAAATATCGCATAGCATAACAAATTTTACTTGCTGAAGCAAAAGTTAAGGAGGATCCTGCTAGAAAGAGCTTAAAATCTAGAAGGAGTTAGGGTGTATTACACAAGAGGTGAAAGAGGTGCCACAATTTACAATGGACCAGCCACATACATAAATAGTATTATTGCTAGACATAAGTACAAGTAGAATACAGGAGAGGAACTAGGAAAGGTGACAGGGTAAGTGGGAGGATGGCAGTTAACCTGTCAGTTGATGGGCTTCCCTAAAGAAGTAGACCTTGAGGACTGAATGCACAAGGATGGGCATTCCAAGGGATGGGGCAGCCCTTAAGAAATCTTGTAAGCAAACATGAGTGGTGAAAATCAGAGCAGAGCACAGATGAAGATAGTCACACAAGCAGAGAAGTAGGAGCGTATTTGCAGGAGATGTAAGTAGGAGAACTGCTATGAAAACCGTTGAAAGTGAGAGTCATGATTTTAAAGTGAATTCTGAAGCCTACAGACAACAAGTGAACAGAATGTTGGTGCAATGGATAAGGGACATAAGTATGACAGAAGAAATCATGATGCATTGTAAGGGAACAAGACCAGTATAAGAGAGACCAGCTAAGACAAGAGTCTTGAAGGGGGGGAGTGTGGGCAATGCTGTTAATGCAATTTTTTTTTAGACAAACTAGATGTGGGAGGTAAATGAGAGGGCAAGGGTGACACTAAGGCAGCGAAAGTGTGGGCATTGGATGGATGGGAAGATAAGAATTTCTGTTTTGGAGAGATTGAGTTTTAAGAAATCTGCAGAAATCCCGGTTAGAAACAGAGGCAAGGCAGTTGGTTACATGGTTTAAGAGTGAGGGAGAGAAATGAGGAGATTATAGTGTCACCGGCATAAAGGTGGTACTAAAAGCCAAAGGATGGAATTAGATTGCCAAGGGAGGGAGAACAGGAGGGATCCTGGAGATTTATAGGATTGACCTTATTTCCCCCACATGAGAACGCAGATATTTGGGGACCCCAGGTTGCTTTTATTACCCCCCAACCCAGGTTATTTAACAGATGTTTTTTATTATTATTATCATTATTATTATCTATTTAGTTATTTGTTATACTATACGGTGGCACTCACAAGGCAACATGCAACCTCCATGGGATAGAACGTGAAATCTGTGAATTGGGACAACATTGTGATTCTTTATCCTACACAACACAGAATCAGCTCATCATATTGCAAATTTCTATAATTCAACCAGGAATCTACGCATCTGCTCAAATGGCATACATTTGGCTTAATTTCCCAAACATGTTAATTATCATTATGCTTAATTAAAAACTATAAATAAATGTAATTACTCGGCTACTGTATGTGCAGAACAGATACTAATGTTTGGTACCAAAAAAACCCTTGATATTAAACCATAGCTAAATGCTTTTAAAAACTCACCATATCACAGTTTTCAGATATTTGCAATAATAATTAGTAAGGTTGAAGAAAGTCCCGAGTTCACCCAGGAATTCATCACCTCCTGCGGATCTACCACTATTAACATTTACAATGGGTACTGATGAATGCTCTTCCTTAGAAATCCGAGACTTTGTTAAAATGTCTCCTTGGTATCTGTGGTTTACTAAATGATGGCTGATACTTCTGCAAAGGGTTTATTCACTAAACTGTGGGCAACTGAACCACTCATCTTGGGGCTACTCAGTGGTTCTTACAGGACACACTTACTGTGATTGGCTCTTTAGAAAGCACAGTAAATAAATTAACCACATTGCATGGACATTTTACGGGAGACAGTTTTACTTCATAGAATCAACCGTGAGTGACAATGTAATATACAGCTAGCAACACTGAATTTAGAAGCTCTTTTTTTTAAAACTGAAGATCAAGTTCTCACAGCACTGAAAGATCACCTGTACTGAATACACCTTGTGGTTGTCAATAAAGCTGGGGGGAAAAAACATGTTATTTTGTTGATCTGTTTGCATGCTTTGATAAGCTATCAAGGAAAGAGAACATTCCGTTGGAGTTCAGTGGCCAATCATTGACAAGCTTAGGATGCACACCTCCTTGTGACACAATAACCCGGATATTTGCACAGATCCTTGAAGCACACACTAGTACGCACGGCCGCTCTATAGCCTTTTAACAATGAGTAACTATATGTTACTGCAGCGTTCTATAGGAAAGGCTAAAAAGCGGCAAAACTACATGGCCTTTGTGCCAGAAAGATAACCTTAATGCTAAGGTAAAAAGCAATATACAAGTGTGTGCCCCCAATGCCTGTGGATGCCTAAGTGATGCCTAGATGTGAGCGTTACTGCCCCTTTAAAAATGATAAACCGGTGCATTTTATATGCTAACATTTTTTTTATAAATAAAATATTTTCAGCAAGTAAATTGAGATGTTATTCTCTTCAGGGGATCTCCACTGTTCCAATGTGAACACAGCAACAATGAAAATATATATATATTACAGCAGTCATGAGACCTACCGCAGTGACATAATGTACCTCTATCTCCCAATACACATCTGCATCTTATATGTATGATGAAAATGTTTTAATGACTCCCGGAAGTAGTATTTTTTCTGTGTCCCTCCCCCCCAACTATAACACACGCATACACTGACATGCAAACACCTACTCACTCTAACACTGTACACCTGCTCATCTTCCTCCATCCCCTCCCTCGCACCACTAACCCAAGGCTAAACTCCAACACTCAAGCACTCTTGTACTAACACCCACACATGTATGCTGACACCAAGTACTAACATGCACACTCATACTAACACCACTCATACTACTCTCACTCCTTCTCCCATCATCAGTGCAGCTTGCAACCTCTCCATCCATCTTACCTTGCATTGAGAGTGCAAGTTGCTGCCACCCTACTACTGCAGGGTCTCGTAATACACATTATTTGATCTTGCAGGGTATCTCAGTGCTGGGTGCCTTGGTTACACTGTGCCTTGGGTGATCAGCTCCCTGGTCTGCCACATCCTCATTAGCTGGTGGCATTATAAATTGGTCTGGAGTCAGATAATGCAGTGTTACATGACCCTGTGTTAGCAGGGGTGGAAGCTACTTTGAAGACAGGCTCAGGCACTCCATAGGTTAACTGAGTATGTGTATACAGAGACTATGTGTGTGTTTCCATGTTTGTGTATAAGTTGGTGTAGCATTTGTGTGTCTTAGTGTTCTTTACAATGAAGGAATGTTCACTTGGAATAACATTACACCTGACATTACATGCCTGAAGGTGCCAGTCCTCCCCTGGATTGATGGAGATATAAAAGATCTCTCTTATAACCAGGCCGATTTATGCTACAGAAATATGTTGCTAGCCATCACAGCCTCCATATGTCTTTAATAATAATAAGGCCCTGGGCCCAGCCGAGACATTGCACATTCAGCGTATTGACATTATTAATTGAATGTCCTGGATTGCATGTGATGGAGAACAATTTTGTTGTGGTGAATTAATATGTGAGGAAGCCTTAGGAAAGCATTAGTCTGGGATATTCTTATACTAGGTGCCCCGCTGGCCTTTCATCTTGGATGCCTTCTTTAGAATATGACCTTTCATGGGATAAAAATAGCTAACAAATATAGCAGTCACTGTATAGGCATGATCACGGTTTACTGTTCCAATGCAATGTTAGAAAAAGAATTACTGAAAACTCCCCAGCATGAGCATCACAACATTAAAAAAGCACTTGTAGCAATGGTGCTATTAATCAGAGTTTGGTGTCTGCACTTTCCAACATTTGACTCCTAACACCAGAGTATAAAAATAAACTGCATGAAGCTAATCCAGTTGCATGCTATTGACATATCACTTTCCATCTGTATCCAAGCAATCTTCTACAAGCAAGTGAGGGAATGCAGCAACGGGACTACTGAGCAGGGTATCTCTAAACAATATAAACACAGGGCTACTGAAAAAGCTCCTTTTCCTAAAAAATTGGTCCCTGCAGGTTTTTATTACTTCTTTAGTAATGAGCAGACACTACTGTGCCAAAAGGTGTGCTTTGGTCAGAGGCTTCCATGAGGTTTCAGGAATCTTCACCCCAGTCACATCTATCCTGCCCTTATTAAATTGTGACTCAGTCGTGACCATGTCTTAGGTAATAAAACTTGTGTTTATAGAACATAGAAACAAAGAATTTGACAGCCCATCTAGTCTGCTCTTTTTTCCTGATGTAAATACTCAGACCTAAATCAGTCCTTGGTCTCGTCCTAGAGTATTATTATCTTTTATTTATATAGAGCCAACAATTTACACTAGAATAGACAGACTAAGACAAACCTATCCATTAGGTAGAGAGGGCCTGCTCATAAGTTTACATGAGTCTAGATTCAGGATAGCTTTATGCCCCTGCCACTTCTGTTGGGAGGCTGTTCAATGTATCTATCCTTATATTACATCTAAACCTCTCACTATCTAGTTTTAGTTTATAATTTATAGTTCTAACATTTCTTTACCTGTAAAATAAACTTCCCTCCTGTCTTTAAATGTTTCCCTCAAAAAATTCCTGTATTTGGTGCCATCCACTGAAAATTAAAAACATCCCCACATCACCTTGATGGCCAAAATCTAAATTTTAGTCTCATCTTCTTCCATATATTTGAGAGTCTCCCACATGTCTTTTGGCGAATAGTAAACATGTTTGCTTATTTTATTCTTTAAGCAATGGCTTTATTTTCTGGCCACTCTTCCATAAAGCCCAGTTCTGTGGCGTGTGTGGCTTAAAGTGGTCCTATGGACAGATACTCCAATCTCCGCTGTCAAGCTTTCCAGCTCCTTCAGAGTTATCTTTGATCTCTGTTGCCACTTTTGTCAATCCCCTCCATGCCTGGTCTGTGAGTTTGGGTGGACTGGCCTCTCTTGGCAGGTTTTTTGTGTTGCCATATTCTTTCCATTTCTTATGCTCCCTCGGATGTTTAAAGTTTCAGATCACACTCCTATCATGCCAAGTCAGCCAGTACATGCTGGTACCGGGTGGCTGTAAGTAATGTGAAGACCCCATACTGCTGGCAGCATCAATACACAAGAGGGGCAGCTAGCCAGGTTTCAGCATCTACTGGCTAACTTGGCATGATAGGATTGTGATTGCTAACAGCAATCACAGTCCCATCATGCCAAGGTTCCAGCACTTACACATCCATGCTATCACACACACACTAATTCATTCATTCACAGATTCATTCCCTCAATCACACATTCTCATTCAAACACCCACCCCCTTACCTGCACTGCTGCTCTCTCGATGCTGCTCACAGACTTCAGCAGGGGGCGCGGCCTCCCTCTGCTTTTTCTTGTACTGCACAGAGGACTTTTTAAAAGTCTCTGTTATCTTTGTTAACATTTCTGTACCAAGCTGATATTTACAAGGTTGGGTTGCTAGGGCTGACTTGGGACAGGCAGTTTTCCCAAAAGGACCTCACTGGTGGAGTTCTCCTTTATGCTCCACTGAATTATGTTTTATGGTAATGCCTGCAAACTTCTTAAGAAATGCTGCCTCATTGGTCTCCCCTTTTTTCTCCAAATGGCAACACAGACATTTTAGTGAATTATGTGGCTAGTTTAGGGATAGTTATAGCTAGTTACAGGTGAATTATTAAAGGAACCAGAAAGTGATAGGGATTAACATTGGCTGGCACTATTCCAACACAGAGATCAAAACGACTGTGCGGAAGGCTAACAATCTGACTTGCCATATTACAGGAAAGGTATGGTCTCTGCAGCCCTGCAGAGTGGCTCACATAAAAATACTCTGCTAGGTACAAGGAAGTGTTTTATACTGAGCATAAACAAAACGTTTAATCCTATTGCTATACTGCCATACCTTTGCTAAATAAAATATATAAAAATATGTTGTGAATAATAAATAAATACTTTGTGCGTTAAAAAAGAGATATTAAAATGTTACATAAGTAAAGTCTTCCTATTTGAAAAACCTGTTTGTGATATTTCATGTACCTAAATGTTTCCGTAATGAAAGATTGTTGAACAAATAATATCACATTTCCTAAGCCATAGCAAACATGCACCTGCAGTGCCAGCTTACATCACGGGACTGAAACAGTGGCCTTATTGTTAGGAAGGAAGTACTGTATATTTACCTAAATTAAATTTGTTTAGTCCTATTCAACAGAAACAAGTGCAGTGGCTGCTGTTTTTTTTTCTAAAGATTAAGGAAATTAAAGAAATACATTGTTATGCAATTATTCTTGCCAGGTGGAGTAAACATAAATCTTATTCTGCAGCAAAACTACTAGAACTGTGCTGCTTCTACAAAACCAGCTAAGATCAAAAAGGTTGTTTTTTGGTCATAACAGATTAACATTAATGTCAGCAACTATTTATACTAATAGTTTATACTAATTTATACAAATAAATACATAATATGTGAAGACTCTGAACTGTGATTAAAAAAAGTGCATTTGCACTGATTCTTAAAGATGTCTTTGCTTGAATGGACCTTGATGATATTTATTGGTGTAGGGGCTAGCTCACAAATGGCATAATGTAACTATAAGCACCTATAAGCAGGTTAAGTAGCTAGTCATGGGTTTGAAAATGATTGGTTAGGGATCTGCAAAGTTTTATGAACATTCATATTTGATTCACATTAAAACTGTAGATTCAGAGGCTTTGAATAAGTTGAAAGAAAACATCCAGCCATGCTAATAGTATTGCAGGAGCACATCATGCTTCCTACTCATTGTATGTAGCACCTCCTAACATTTGCCCCGCGTGCCATGAAGAAGCCACAGAAACTATGGACATAGTGAGGTGGTGGTAAGTAAGAAATAGGGTTAAAGTGTTTAGGAGAAGGTACTTTGGAATGCTAAGGTTTTAAAGAAGTAAAGTATAAAG
>VKOC01029715.1:0-14775 GCA_009364415.1 Spea multiplicata
TGAAGGTCTCAACCTGTCTCACAGCTTTTTAACTCAATGTTACACTGAAAAGTATATATTTTTTTTCTTTGTTTTGTTGTTGTTTTTGTTCTTTTGTTAATTATGAAAACAATTAATTGAATTAGCATCGCAGCCGCCGGGGCTCGTGCCGGTGTTTGTCTCGCATAATGAAGCGAGATGCCGCCTTCCATTGATAATCGCTCTTCATTGTAAATAAACATCACGTTATTTACCCCGCCACCCCGGTCCTACCTCTACGGTGCGATGAGATAACCACCCCCCCATCCATGTCTCCTTGTGCAAATAACTTTAATTTGTTTAAACTGCAAATATCACATTTTTACATTTATTTTAATCTGTAAAAATATGCTGTTTGTGTCAATTATTTTGTGTACAGTTTTACTATTTTGATCATTTTATTATTTGTTTTTTTTTTTGCTACACATGAGCTAAACTATACAGTAATCAAAATCGAGTTTTGAGAGAGTGGTAGATGAGTGGGACAGCCTCCCAGCAGAGGTGGTAGAGGGTAATACAGTGAGGGGATTAAACATGCGCGGGGTAGACATGCGGCTCCTGAATCTACGGCGAGACCAACGACTGATTAAGGTTTGGGTCTTTACAGGAGGAGAAGACGGGCTGTATATTTTAAAATAAAGCCAAGATTAAGCGGGGATTCTGGTCAGCCTACATTTTATTTCGCCGGAGACCTCAGAGGTCTCTTCTTAAAAGATTTCCCAGGTTCTGAAGGCTTGTGGAGCTATCTGATGCATTTGCAATGTACATTTTTGGGGCAATTACCATAGTTAACAGGCGGAATAGATCTGCATGAATTATATGAATTATATTAACAATGTTTGTGGATAAAAGTGGATAAAATTGTATTAGCATCACAAGTGGCAGCAATTTTCCAACACATAGGCTGCATAACGAAAGGTAAAACATTACATTAAGAAAACCCGCGGGCACCGGTGCCGCTTTGTCCGCGAGAGACCCCAGTCTGAGCTGCCCTCCGCTGTGCAAAATGGCAGGGGGCCTTATAGCGCCAGACTTTGTCGCGCGCGGAATGGAAACCAAAATGGACATTATCCTTCACGATAAGGATAAAAATGTAATTAACACTTTTTGATTAAAAAATTAAATTCAATCTTTTAATTTTTCAGAAAGTTACTGCACTTAGTTGATGGATTTTTTTAATAGAATTTTATCCTTTAAACATTAAATCAGATTGTGAATTTTACACATAGAAATAATATGTCTCAGTTCAGGGACTGTCTCAGGAAATTGAGGATAACTGGTAGTTCCCCTCCACTAAGCTTAATAAATATATTATTTGAAGGCCAAAAAGAAATAAAGCGTCTGATAGCAGATCGGCCCCATCCGGCCCCCGTCAAGTCGCCCCTTTCTCCTGCTGTAAAGACTCAAACCTTAATCAGTCCAGCCGTATGTCTATCCCATGCATGTTTAATACCCTCACCTTGTATTACCCTCTACCACCTCTGCTGGGAGCCTGTCCACTCATCTACTACCCCCTCAGAGTGGTTTCTAATATAAAACTTTTTTTCTTTACATTTCTAGTCCTGCTGCTGGAAAAATCACAAAAGCTGCCTAAATTGATCCTTAAATAATTTTTTTTAAATAAAATCATATCCGCGTATATAATAAAATTTAACAAAATAAAATGTAATAAAATTGGGAATTTTAAAGCCCAAAGTCTGTGACTCTGATACGGAGAAACCAGATCATTTTATAATATTTACATTTTCCTATATAAACCCCCCCCCAAAGTGATCAGGATTACAATAAGCCATTCACAACATTAGGCCAATATGTCAACCAATCATTAAACAGGGGGTGTGGCTTTGAGGAAGGGACTAGTAATAAATACCCAGGACAGGGTGGTCCTCCATACAACTCTGCAACCATCCAACGGCCAACCTTCTTCTGCAACCCTCATCCCGCCACCTGGAGAATTCCAAGTAAGTTACTTATTTTATAAATGTATGCTTTTATTTATTTATTTATATTACGCTCTGATTGTGGCCAGAAAATATAATAATGTATGAGTAACTAATTAATTACTGGCAATGTTTTGCAGTAACAGAAGTTTTCCACTTATGTGTCTTATGCACATGTATTTTATTATTCTGCTTATATCATAATCAGGATTATTTCTTTTATTTTTTATTTTATGCAAAAACAATTCTAAATCGAAGAATCGTTTTTTTCATAGTATATTGTATTGTTTCATATTTTTACAATAAAAACCCTTGTCAGCACCAAAGCAGCAGAAAAGTGTAAAATTATCGTCTCTTTTCATAAAATGTAGAATATTCTCAATTCGAAAAAATAATCGCTAAAATAATCTGAATATTTCTCTTGTTTTCCACAGTTATGGCGAAACGACCTAAAACGCCCAACCCCAAGAACATCGATCCCCCTTTCCCCATCGCCCGGAAGATCCTCACGTACACCTTTGCTCTTGTAGTGTTGGCCTCCGTAACGGCAGCCTACGTGGTGGAATATGAACTCATCCAAGACTCGAGTCTTCTAATATCAGTCGGACTGTATGGGATTCTCATGGTTCTCTTCCTGCTCTTCCAGAGCCTCTTTGCTTACCTGGAGTTCTGCAAAATCAAGAAGAGTAAACTGGCTTGTAGTTTTCAAAAGACCGTTGGCCTCACCATCGCCGGATACCAAGAAGACCCCGATTACCTCCGCCAGTGTCTGGAGTCTTGCAAATTTGTAAAGTATCCCAAAGAGAAGCTCAAGGTCATTCTCGTTGTGGATGGAAATTCGGAGGATGATGCCTACATGATGGACATGTTTAAGGACGTGTTCCACGACGAGGATGTCGGCACGTATGTGTGGGAAGAGAATTATCACTCTCGCAAACAGAACCCAGAGGGTGAAGATTCGGTTCCTCTGCAGGAGAACGAGGGAAGCACCATAGTGAAGAACCTTATCCAGAGTAAAAGATGCGTGTGTATAATGCAGAAGTGGGGAGGCAAGAGAGAGGTTATGTACACGGCATTTAAAGCCCTGGAGCACAGCGTGGACTACGTACAAGTAAGTGTTTCATACCACGTGTCTGATTTACATATTAATACCTAATGGCCTTTATTCAAAAATGTAGAAATTGTGACAAAAAAATCTTAAAAAGTTATGTAGGATGTTTTCAAGGGCATTTCTGGGTCAAAGTAAAAGTTCATTGAGTGATATATACATTGTATCTGTAGGCATATGGAAAAGATTAAATAATGTAAATAATTCTAAATAAATTTACTACATATATTGTGGGAAAAAATCAAAAGTATATTTAACAAACTTTTATTTTCTTGTAGGTCTGTGACTCGGACACCAAACTAGATGAGTTGGCCACCGTGGAGATGGTGAAGGTCTTGGAGGCAAATGAAATGTACGGGGCGGTTGGGGGAGATGTCCGAATCCTTAACACGTACGATTCGTTCATCAGCTTCATGAGCAATCTAAGATACTGGATGGCCTTCAATGTGGAGAGAGCCTGTCAGTCTTACTTTGACTGCGTGTCATGCATCAGTGGCCCACTGGGTACGTAGTGAACCTTCAAGGTGTTGGTTATTTCTGGAACTAATGGACTGATATACCAAATACCTATAATTTTATACTAATACTCTGCATTCTAACAGGTATGTACAGGAATGATGTTCTTCAGACATTCTTGGAAGATTGGTATGGTCAAAAGTTCCTTGGTACGGAGTGCACACTAGGAGATGACCGTCACCTCACCAACCGGGTACTCAGTTTGGGTTATGGCACAAAGTAAGTTCTACCTTAATCAGTTATTTTAACCTAAACATCCTTTTGTATTATGCAAGTCTTTACACTTTTTCACTCTCTTGACCGTTCTTTTTTGTTCTTTCAGGTACACGTCTAAATCCCGTGCCTATTCCGAGACTCCCTCCCTGTACTTGCGGTGGCTCAATCAGCAGACCCGCTGGACCAAGTCCTATTACAGGGAGTGGCTGTACAATGCTCAGTACTGGTATAAACACCACTTATGGATGACATATGAGTCAGTGGTCACTATGGTCTTCCCATTCTACGTGACCATCACCGTGATCCGCCTGTTTTACGCCGGCAGCTTGTGGAACATACTTTGGCTCCTCCTGTGTATTCAAATTATCGCCCTCATCAAATCCCTGTACGCCAGCTGGCTCCGAGGTAATATAGTCATGGTGCTCATGTCGCTCTACTCCATACTGTACATGAGCGGGTTGTTGCCCACCAAATATTTTGCTATTTTGACCATCAACAAAACCAGCTGGGGAACATCTGGACGCAAGAAGATTGTGGGGAATTTCATGCCCCTGCTACCCCTATCCATATGGGCAATTATTTTGGGTGCAGGCTTAGGTTATGGGATCTACAGAGATTCGGAGAAGGACTGGACCACCCCCCATCAGCAGCAGGAGCTCCTGTATCTGATTTATGGATCAGTGGGGTACATGGCTTATTGGGGTGTGATGACCCTCATTTACTGGGTCTGGATCAGGAAATGCTGCAGGAGGAGCCCACCGGAAGCTCGCGATCCAGAACAAGGTGGATCCAACGAACCGGAGGCTGCCAGCAACGTTTAAAAGACTGGTTTTTTTATTATAATATAGTGACAGCAGACTTTTAATGTGTATATTGTGGTTGAATTATTGTTTTTTTTTCCGTTAAAGGATTTTCTTTTTCTCAAATAAATGTGTATATATTTTGGTTGAGTTACATGACTTTTTTGAGGTGTATTTTTTTTAACCATATGTCAAATGTCTTGGCTGATCTTTTTTCTTTTGAAAGAATTCATAGAACCTGACGGTAGATAAAAACCATTCGACCCATCTGATCTGCCCATTTTTCCTGATATAATATAAAATGACACCAGTAATTTAAATTGAAGTTCACATCCATTTAATTTACTTTTTAGTTGGCTGATGTACTCATATTTGGCAATTTTATCATAAAAAAATCATGCAATGTATCTGCATGACACCTGCATCATTATTTTTTAACAACTATTATTATTATTTAAATAGCACCAACAATTTCTGCAGTGCTGATTAAAATACATATATTCAGGGATAATAACAACTATAATAGACGGATTACAACAAACCAATTATTTAGGTAAAGAGGGCCCGGCTCACAATCTTACATCATTAGCCGTGAAAAACTATTGAAAAGTGGCTTTCCCAGTATTCATACATCTTTTTAATTTTGAATTATTGCAAATACTTGGGTATTTTTAGTATTTATAATTTCCAATGCACTACATTATTATTTTGCTGTTTAACTGAAAAAAATGTCCGCTTGGTTGCTTTTACAGTCATAATTCTTTTGTAGAATGATGGAAAATGTTTGCTGCAGTTGCACAATATGTCCACTAGTTGTCACTGCAGCATAAGAAAGGTGTGAATGTTGTGGGAATTATTTATCCTTTGGTACCACCTGCTAATGGTACTATTTTTTAACATCATTAAATACCAAGATTTCACAAACTATTATATAAGTATAATCGGTTTCATAGCATTCATAACGTTTGAAATAAGATTTGGAGTGCAAACTCTTGTAAAAATAAAAAAAAAGCTCCTGGCACTAGATCACTTTTTATTTGAATATTTACATTTTCTGCGTTTTTCCAAGAACCACAAAAAACTAGCATTCCTTTCACCAATACTATCCTATTAAATGAAAAGCAGTTGCCAATGTTCTCTCTATAGGATAAGAAATGTGCAACTTAAGGAATACCTGTGGAGTCCATCTAGTGGCGAAGTTGTGTACATTTTTATTACATAATTTAAAATAACAAAAGACAATCTATACATTTCGCGTGCTTTACATTTTTTATTCTAATATCCCCATTGTACAGAGCTGATAAACATAAATGTTCTATAAGAAAAATTAATAAAAACATGTTCATTTATTTTTCTGCAACATTGAGTTCATAAGATGGCCAAATAACCAATTTTTTAATTGGTATGAGGAAACTCTTTTCCCGCCCAGTCTCCTGCTGCTCCCCCTGCGCGGGAAAAAAGTTTCCTCACACAGTGCGCGCGCCACAGCAGTAAGCAAGCAGCGGGCCTGCATTAGCCCCTCCAGCCCCGCCCCCTTTAGATACCATACTGTAAAGCAGATGTCTGGAATGACAGACCTCCCGCTCACACAACTGGAGGGAAGATGGAGGAAGACGTGACAGGTAAGAGAAGGGGAGCAATAGCAGTGTATGTGCACTGTATATATACATGTATGTGTTTGTAAGCAGGTCTGTGTAAGAGCAGTGTGTGTGTGTAAGAGCAGTGTAGGTATTTGTGTGTTTGTAAGCTGGTGTGTATATGTGCATATGTGTGTGTGAAGACAGGATATGTGTTTACATGTGTGTGTATGGGTACTTGTGTGTAAGGGCAGTTTATCCATATTTGTGTGTTTATGGGCAGTTTTGGGGCAGGTGTGTGTGAGGGCGGTGTATGTCTATATGTGTGTTTATGGACAAGTCTGTGTAAAGGCACTGTGTGTGTAAAGGCACTGTGTATGTGTGTGGGGGGGAGTCTTGTGTAATGGCAGCATATGTGTTTGTGTTTATGGGCAGGTGTGTGTAAAGGCAGAGTGTAAGGGCGGTGTATGTGTATATGTGTGTTAAAGCAGTGTATGTGTATATGTGTGGTTATGGGCAGGTATGTGTAAGGGCAGTGTATGTGTAAATGTGTGTAAAGGCAGTGTGTGCGTAAGGGCAGTGTCTATAAAATAATCTCCGGAAAAAAATAGCTGAGGCACAATTTTCCATTCTGGCGTGAAGGGAGCCAGCTCCGATCGCAACAACCAGGCAGTAAGAGAGCCTGCCGCTCCGTCTTATTTATAAACTATAAAGAAAAGGCTTTCAAGAGTTTTCCTGTCTCTCAGCTCTGAAGCAATTCCTGAGAGGAAAAATGTTTCAAAGCTTGTAGAACTTTTTAGTGCCCCCCCCCCTATATATTGTACCAAGAGTCGCCACTGATAATAAGAATGTCTTCTCATTTGTTTCTAACATCTTTCCGTTTTCTTTCAAGAAGCGGATTATGGAAACTATTTAACAGGCACGCAGAGCCCATTTCCTTCAGGTTCCTCTAACAGGCACACAGCCCTACAAATGAATAATATGGAGAAGCCCACCATCCCTTCTACGATCATATTTTTTTTTGGAACAGGCAGTCAGTGGTCGGTAAGCACTGGGTCTCATAAGATTCCGCTTGAGCCCGGACTGGCGTTAAGTACAGACGAGCCCTGCAAGCCGAGGAGAACTGGGAGAGGGGAATGAGGCAAACGTGTAAGAAGATTCTAAAGAATCCTCCTTTCATTTAAAATGGAAAATGAACATTGAAAGGGGACGTACGGATTAACCCTTTGATTGCTCGGGGTTAGAGAAAATATTTCCTCTTGGGAGACTGGGACTATTTTCCCGGTTCCGGTTTAGTTAGATTTAGGTGACGACCAAATAAACAGTTTACACTTTACCCAAGGCAGGTTTGACGAAAAAGCTGAAAAGTAAGAACCGTCGGTGGGACGGCATGAGACGCCCTTACAGAAATGTATGGAATTCTGCAATAACCTGCTTTTTTGCTTTATTTCAATAATGTTTTTTGTGTTGAGGAGGAAAGATATCAAAAATAAAAGAGGGGCCCTTTATGTGTAAGGGCCCCAAACTCCATAACCTGGCCTCGCACAGAATACAATGTAGATCAGGCACACATAAGAAGGGTAATCATGCTAAAGACATGTACATGTCCACAAGTATACAAACCTTTTTGCACCTCTAATGTACCTGATTTGAAGGACTATAACTCCCATCATACTTGTCATCTTCGTGGCTGGGGGTGATGGGTGTTTTGGGGGGCATGGGTCTATTTTAAAAAATGAAACAGCTCAGCCACAAAGCTGTAGACCGCGCACGCTGACAGAGCGGGGCTGCCGAGCGCTGAAGTGTGTAGCCCATAAAACTTGTCTGTAACTACAGAGCTCCCCCAAGGCGGACATATTGAGCTCCCTCAGTCTTTCCTCATCATTTTCATCCTGAAAACCGTTTCCTATTTTAGTCGCCCTCCTTCTGTTAATATAGTTCTGGGGATGGGGTCTCCACGACCGTCCCCGATACCCTGAGGTCTGATTTTGCTACTAATGCATCCGTCTAAACACCCAGATGAGCAAGAATTGGGATTTCAACCCGCAAACCTTTGTTTCACTCAGATGTAAGTTTACTTTAATAACAATATTACCGACAGATATTAAGAGCCTCGTTACCCCAAGGTGCATGTCAGCTTTATTTATTCATTTTACTTTTTCTTTTGCTATTAAAATTATTATTTTAATTATTACTTCTTTTGCAAGTTATAATGGTGACAGCTGTGATGTATTCTGGCCGAGGCTGATTAGTTTACTTTGGAATGTTCCGGGGCAACATCATGTCCTGGCGCTCAGTAATCAAGATGGCGGCCACCGAGGGGATTTCCTTAAACAGACGGGTCGCTGGGCTTCCTCAGCAACAAGTCAACTTTAATCGCTATGAAAAAAAAACAAGTTCACACGAGTAACCAATTTAAATAATGAAAAAAGGTAGAACTTTTATATATATTTTATTGTAATCATTTTATTGCGTGTTAAGCAGATCTAAACATCACAAAAATAATCAATTTGTCACCCCCAATCCTTAATCATGTATACCGTTAGCCAATGGCTTACAGACCTCTGTATTGTTGAAGAGACGCGCCTTATCTTTGAGACCACCCCAGTTCCCGTCCTAGTAACAACGGCCTCCTCTGAATAATCAACTACAACCTGCCGTTTATTTATGAGTTTTCTCTGAGCGTCCAACCGGTTTCTTAGCTTTCAATCCATTTACAAACAATCCCGGTTTCCATTCATTTCTCCTCTACTGATGTAAGGCTTACCGGTCTGCAGTCACCAGAACCCCGGAATCCTCCATGTTTTACGTGTTCCAGTACTTTCTGTCTGAGGTTCCTTCACTTCTCATTTACATATCCCTCATCAAAAAGAGTTTATTACAGCGCGAGACCCCAATATTTATAGATAACGAGCCAAAAATATT
The DNA here is from genome assembly GCA_009364415.1 of Spea multiplicata. Classification (NCBI taxonomy): domain Eukaryota; kingdom Metazoa; phylum Chordata; class Amphibia; order Anura; family Pelobatidae; genus Spea; species Spea multiplicata. The sequence goes on from VKOC01029715.1 coordinate 9,101, forward strand.
ACCGAGTATCTTATTGTAGCAAAGCAGTGAATCACCCACTAAAAATTATTGTATATGAACAAACCTGGGAACTTCTGGGCTCCGACTACCCAGAGCCTACTCTAGAGGGACGCAGCCAACACTGCCCACTGACGGCATGGGAAATATCTTTATTTAAAGGGGAAACGGGTGGGCCATGTCAAGACCCCGCGACCCAGAGGATTCAGGTGTTGACCCAGAGAGTTCCCAGGTATTTATATAACAATATTTGCAAGTATAAAGCAGATTATATGACTTTAAGCAATTCCTATAAAAGCTATTGATTTCTGTGAGTTATAAGAAGTGGACGCAGGGGCCGGCACCAGGCAGGGGATTTTCTCCCGTCTCCTACAGGGAATTCCCGGCACGGATCCCTTCTCTGCGGAGCTGAAAAAACATTGAGAATACATTAATGCGTCGCCTTAAACTTACTTCACTTATTAATTTCCTTAATAATACAAATATTAGTCAATAAGAAAGAGAAAGGAGAACAAACATGGAGGGTTTAGAAAATAAAACCAGTTTAAGGTGGTTTGTTTGTTCGTCTCCCAGTAGAAAAGTATGCAATCCTCCATTTAATATAAATAAATTGTGAGACGTCGCTCGCATATCAATCACACGGAACAGATTTTTTTATGTAGATCTGTCGAAATTTCTCTGGAAAGCAGGTTCTGCACCAACAGGATGACGCGTAACTAATAGGAGTAATAATGGAGCTGCTCTGCCCGGCTTGTGTTCTGGATGTATATATATATATATATATGTCGTATTGGCTCCGAATATAGGCTGCACTTTTTCCCCCCCACTTTAAGTCTTTAAGTGTGGGGTGCGGCCTATATTCGGGGTCTAGCGCTCAACGCCCGGATGTGTAGTCGGGCGCCGGGCAGGCAGAGGGTTAGGATACCAGATCCCGCCGAGCGGTGCAGGGGACTTGGATCCTACTCTCTGCTACGCTCAGAAGCCTCCCGTGCTGGCACTTTTGTTCCCGGTCTGTCTAGGCGCATTGGCGCAAGACGTTCACTACAGCAGCGGCGATGCGGGTAAACAACCTATGCTGCCGGCGCGTCTTGCACGAATGCTGTTTAAACAATTCCTTGCAAGGAATTCGCCATGCGGGAGTCCACAGCCAGGGAGATTGGTTAAAGCACATTCGTGGCAGATGTGCCGGCAGTGGACGGTTGTGTAGCTTGCATCGCAGACCGGTGAACCTGGGCGGATTCGTACGCCTAACAACTCTTCTTGCCACACTTCTTCCAACGGCGGTAAGTGCCAGACCGGAAGTTGAGTACGCGTGCTTGCGTAGCTCGGCCCTGAAGACCACCGGGGAGGTCTGCCCATAAGTCAGGGGGGACCATCTTGGGGGCAGATGGCAGCTTATGCAAGATTTTTTTTTCTAAAAAAAATTTCTTTAAAAAGCACTAACTTTTAGGGGTGTGGCCTATATTCGGGTGCGGCCTATATCCGAGCCAATACGGTAGTTACACGGTTTATACTATAAATATTTGAGGTCGGAGGTCTCTTTCTGCTCTGATTTTCCCAGAATCACTGAATTATTGAACACATATCAGGCTCTCCTCATACGAAGACAAAAAACATCTTCCCGTTATCATTATGGACTTACATTTACGTCGTGGGTGCGGCTGGAGACCCTTCTGATGCTTAAAAGAAAAAAAATATTTGTTATAAAGGTGACGCCAATCTTCCCATCACTAATTAGATGCCCAGCACAGGTATGTGGCGCGTGGCACTGCCCGTCTCCCTCCAACGGGGCTTTCAGACATAAGGCCCCCCTACCTGCCCCCACAGCCCATAACCCACCAGTTATCTGAAGACACGGCGCATGCAGCTCAGCCACGTGACCCCCGAGTGACGCTGCCCCTCCCACGGCCAGTATTCTGTATATTATAATATCACCCGCCAACCTCCGCTGCCAGCCATTATACCCGCACACAGAAACGCCAACATAGCGGGAGAGGAACGGATTACTTACTGCCAGTCGGGGTGTAAACGGGACGTCTGCCTGAAATAAAGGAGAAAAGAATATAATAAACAAAGTTAAAAATAATTAATACTGGGGAAGGGTATGCTGGTACAAAGTATTAAAATTGGTGTTTTATACATAGCATCCAGAGGAATAGCCAATCAGAAGTGTTATTTTATTGGTTGCTATGGTGATAAGGTGATATAACATTCCCAGTGATATACAATCAGAATTATTAGTGATGTCATGTGAAGAAGCCTCTATAGAGTATTCAGAAGCAGTACCTCTCCTCCATAATATAAACCCAACAGCAGCAGTGACAGCGATCCCTGCAACGACTCCAATGACAATGTACACGGTGCTGCTGCTTCCGCCCTTCCTCGGATCTGAGTGACACAAAACAGGAGATATCAGTCGGGGGGCAATCTGAGAATGTGATGTAAGTGTTGGGGTAATTACCCCTCTCCTTGCGGCACTCACCCCACATCACAATGAGTGGCTCTGCCAGGCTGCCGTGGTCCACGTGGCAGGAGTAACTGTCCCCCTCTTTTGGGGTCACTTCCACGGTGACCCTGATCTGGTAAGTGCCGTCGGTATTGGGGAGAACCTGTTTGGCCTCATCCGAGGGAATATGTATCTCGTTCCTCTTCCAATTCACGTCCACCTCGCGGGGGTAAAACCCGTACACCTGGCAGTGAAGCTTTGTGGCCCCCTCTGAAGTCTGGGCTGAAACCTTCACCTCCGGGGCAACTGAGATCACAGAAAGGGTAAGATAACGGTTATTGGGGGTGACAGTCCATCCGTTTGTCCCGTACGTTATTTTGGCCCCATTCCTGATTTCATGTATTGTACGTCTATCCCTGTGTGTTACCCCCTCAGCCAAACGAGTATATTCACCGACTTCCCCAAGGAATAAGGACTTACTGACCCTGCGGGCTCCCTGTGCTGGTCCGATTCAACGCCCCGCCCCTGCCTGAGAGGGACCTAACCGTGAATTCATGGAAAGGTACACCGGCCAGAAACCGTGGCCATACCCGCCGACCATTGGAATGTTGCTGCTACGGACACCTGTTATCCAACCACAGCGCTCTTTTGAGGTTACATTAACCCCTTAACGACAATCCACGTACATGTACGGGGGGGCCGATGCAATGCGTTAGTGACAATGCCCATACATGTACGTGGTCGCTATATGTGCCGGTGATCGCAGCGTTTTCACAAACCCCCCCCCCATTCCAGCCTGCCTCTTCAATGAGGCAATGACGTTTTTTAACTATACACAAAGTGACCAGATGTATGAATGGCAAAAAATACACACCTCACAAATAACCCTACAAACCCATGCATAGGGGGTATCACTGCGCTCAGGAGATGTTGCTGAACACATATTGGGGTGTTTGACACGGACATATACCAGGAGCGGTAAATTTATACCTGAAGTACAACGTGTGTGAAAAAAATACAAAAAAACGTTTACTACCATAAAGTCTGACAAAGGCTAGTGGTAGAATTAGTGCATGGAAAGGGTTAAAATACCAGCATTTCAAATACCTTGGGGTGTCTAGCTTTTAAAAATATATGGTTTGATATATGGTAAATTTCATTGGCCAGCTTCATAGATACCGAAATGGCACATGGGGGGAAGAATGACCAGCTTTGGGGAAAAATGGTTTTGAAAAGCAAAACCGCTACTGGTACTTATTGCCCCATAATGGGTAGAAAAAAGCAAAACATTGGGTATTTCTAAACTCAGGACAAATAGTAGAATCTATTTAGCAGGTTTTAGCATTAGTTTTTGCAGATTAAGTAAAAGTTTTTTTTGTTTGAAAGTGAGAAGTAATTTTTTAACAAAAAAAAAATCACCATATTTTATCATTTTTATAGCAAATTATGGATATGATAAAAATAGGCCCTGTTTGTCCTGAAAAAAAAAATATATAATATGTGTGGGAGCACGAAATGAGAAAGAAGAAAATCACAGCTAAACAGCAACACTGAAAAACGTTAAAAGAGCCATCGTCCCACAATACACTACGAGTAAAAACCCCTATTGTCCTTAAGGGGTTAAGCTTGTGGTGCGTAACACTCGGTGGGGGTTACGGAGAGGGGGTTTGTTTGGAAACCAATCTTTAGGACCGGGGTTCCTGAGGGTCCTGACGTTGCACTGTATCGCTTTTTGGACCATATCATCCACGGACCCTGAGCTCTCCATTGGTACCCCGGGATTGACGCTGCTCCCTTATTCCCCCCCCCCGATAGCGACTCTTTGTCGGGTGGGCATTGCTGGCCATAGAACTGTATGACGGAGCCGCGCTGTCTGGTGGTTGATGAGATTCTATCCCTAATCCCGCCGTGTGCTGCGTATAAATATCTGAGGCGTCCTCAATAAACTCAGTTCTGTTTGTACACTAAGTCTCGGCTAGCGCTTGGGGGAATACGAAGGGTTAATCCCTTTCAGCGGCAAGGAAGTCCGAGTACGGGGGTCTCCGTCACAATGGGGCTGCAGTTTAGAAGATTTGCCCGATCTGGATGCGTGGCCCCTGCTAGTGCTTTATGCCCCCTGTATCACCCCATGCGCGGTCAGCGCTGCCACTTCGGTTGGAGCCGATCCTGTAGAGTTTTATGTAAAGTTCTGGAGACCCAGGGGAGGGCTGGCAGCCTAAGGCCTGGGGGGCAAGTCTAGTCAACTGGCCCATTGCACCATCAAAGCGGCTGCGAGCGACATTGAAAGCGGCCGTCGTGCGGCAGTCACACCACCAGCGCCTAATGAAATTAAAGTGGCCGGCGTGCACGCACCGCATGCCTCAGCTCTTCATAGACGTGGGAAGAGGAGCTGAGGCATGGCCATTGGGTCGGACTGCCGCATGATGCAGGGGCGTACCTAGAGTATTTGGCACCTGTGGCAGACCCTGTATGTGGCACCCCCCCACACACACTTTAAAACTGCATAGTTTCTATGGTTAGGCAAACATTGACAGGGGTTCAGCATAACTGTTATCATTATATGCTTAGGGATTACGCGGTACCACCGTCAATGTGTGCCTATACACCGAGCCAGACACTGACAACCCCTATCACTATATACTAAGCCAAACATTGATGTGGTGTAGGCCTAACACTTTAGTGACTGGCATAGTATATAGTAGGGATGCACGGAAATGAAAATTCTGGACTGAAACTGAAAATTCAGCATTCACTTGGCCAAAACTGAAGAAAAAAAACCTTTAAAATACTTTATTAAAAGTAACACCAAAATTAGACAAAAAAATCAACAACAATATTAACATATATATATACACACACAAATATATAACAACAATCACAATCCTATCATGCCCAGGTTCTAGCATGTGCTGGCTGACTTAGCATGATAGGAGTGTGATTGCTGTTTGCAATATATATATATTAATACTGTCATTGAATTATTCTGTCCAATAAAAGTGTTAACACACTGAAGTTGGACCAAAAAAATAGTTTATAACAGCAATCACACTCCTATCATGCCTAGGCAGCCACTACATGCTGGAATCTGGGCATGAAAGGAATGTGATTACGGACTCCCTATGCCAAGCTATCCCCCAACACTTACACATTCATGCTATCTGAAACCCTCATTCACAAACATTCAGCATAACGCCCATCACTCTCAAACACTTACATTCAGCATAACACCCAT
>VKOC01029717.1:0-18422 GCA_009364415.1 Spea multiplicata
CTGACCTGAACACCCAGAGGGAACATAGCAATGACTGGGGAAGCACAGGCCACCACATGCTTAGTAATTACACTGAGTGCAGCTGAGGACATGATGCTTAAAGTATGTGCTGCAATACTGGCCTCCTATTTTATTTACACTCCATATCATTCTTCAGCATCTCATCAATTGGTTGTTTACCATAACTGTCCCACTCTTCCTTTATTTTTTCTGTTTGCTCTCATCAAAGAAAATTTGATTTTTACAGATATTGATGGAATGTAAAAAAGTCACTTATGTAAGATGTAGGGCAATTGGCTTGATGTTTTGCTGGACTTTGTCAACAGTAGTCTATTTACTGTTTACTGATGTGTGTCACTTCAGTGCAGGATCTTGGTTCACATGCAAGATAATAATTGATGACATCTTCTATCCCGAATAATGCAGCCTGTTGCTTATTTGTCAGTTTTTTCTTTCTAACAGCTGTACTCGTAGTTTAAGGGTGATGCATTTTATGGGCTGCCCAGACAAACTTGCTCATATGTTTTCATCTTAAAGTTTGTAGGTTTTCATTCTGTAGTCCACATTATAATATTGAATAAAGTAATAATTATTAAGAGTCTCTAGAGGCCTGCTTTCAGATAATTTTTCACCCCGACCTTACCTTATGCAGAGAACTTTTAGCCATCAAAATGGCATTCGCAGAATGGCATCACCTCTTGGAAGGTTCGAAAATACCTGTTACCATTTATACAGATGACAAGAACCTTACTTACCAAGAAAATGCCAAAGGGCTCAATTACCTGGTCAGAAAACGTAAAATCAGATGCTCTATCCCATTAATTTGAAGAAACTGATAATATACTGTAATTAACAATGAACCTTTTATCTCTACCTAGTTTATCATTTGAGTTGTTAATTCAAGCCTTCTTTAACAGATTGTATTGCCTTCAGTGTGCCCAAAGATTTCAGTCATGGTCTTCTTTGTCCATTTCCTGTTCCAGACATACCTTGGAGTCATATAGCAATGGACTTTATCTCCGATCTACCAAACCTCCGAAAGTAAAATCACTATATTAGAGGTGGTCTTCTCGTCAAAATGGCACAATTTTTGGCTCTAGGAAAACTACCCTCTGGCAAGGTTTTACCTACTGTATTTTTCAAGGAGATCGTCTGTCTAAATTGAAGTGCTTCAATGTATCATTTCGGATCAAGGCTCTTGCTTTGTTTTCTGTTTCTGTAAGATCCTGTGTACCCCTTTCGATGTCTTTTAGGAATATAATGCTCTGATTTGGCCCCCCAGGTTGACACCCTCTGCCTACAGCCAACCAAATACAAGATACCCACCCAACATGGCATAAGCTGCAGACTCTCCTTCTAGCAACTAAGTTAAAACATAAAAGGGCACCTGACCAGCTTCAGATTGAAGGTCCTATTCTCCATACAGGGGATTAGGTGTGGCTTTCCACAAAACATTTACATCTCAAGCCTCCAAATCTTAGGACCTAGATAAATCGGTCCTTCAAAATCAATGACATGTCATAGAAGCTCAATCTTTCTTTGTGACTGTGTCACCACTAGCTGCAGAAATGAAGGTTTGCATAACTTTCCGGAGCCCAGTACAATCCAACACGACTGCCCAGTAGCCATTGGGGACTCTCTGCGCATGCGCAGACTGCCAGTTAAAGGGATAAAAAAAACTAAGAAGTGAAATACAGCGCTAGCAAAACAGCAAGAAAAGCTCCAAACCAAATACTCAAGGTGGTCTCCCTTGAACACACCCAAAAACAATAAAGTGAATAAAGAAACTTAGAGTAAGTGAGCTGTGGATAATAAATAACTAAATCAATATAAATCAATATGTAAAACGTGTTGTTCACATCCTGTGATATCAAAAATTAATATAAAAAATAGATACATATACTTATATCCGAATGTGGAAGGATCTTCTGTCCGAATATTTAGAACTCGTAACATGAAACATAAAAAAACAAATAATACATAGCGCAACCTCTAAATTGTGCAGTATCAAACTCACACTTTACAACAGCACTAATAAAGTCCTATATGCGTGGATCATAAAGAGTAAATAAGATCAGTCAAGGTCCCGCAGAATAAACTTCTATATGTAGGTTTAATTCCGGCATCAAATAAATACAATAAATGTGCTTACAGGACCAATGTATACAGCCAGCATAGAAGGTAGAAAACTTAAGAAAGTCCGTTGGCGTCTATTATCTATAGCGCGCTGATTGCTTCCGGGTTCTTGTGTGACGTCTCACAGGATCTGCGGAAGTTAAAAAAAAAACAAAAAAAAAACAGTAGCACTACGCGTTTCGCGTAGTGCTACTGTTTTTTGTTTCTTTTTTTATCTAGGCCCCTATATATATATATAAATATAGTAACAAGGACAGAAGTATAATTCTAGATTGGGATATCTAAACATAGGGCTTTGAAGAATGAGCCTATTGCCTGAGTATCAGAATGTGGTAGATTAAAATAGCATGGAATATGAAAAGCCTTGAACTTCCATGATGGACCTGAAATATTATGGGCACCTTGCCAGTACTAAATAAAAGAAGGTACTATTATTTACTGTGTAACTCCATTTATAATAAACATTTAGTTAAATAATTACTTCAATAAATGGTTATGGTATAATATGTTCCATGATTAATGAAAGAGTTACTATTATTTCCCTTGTTCTGCTTTTTTTCGCTCCCAGAGTCAGCTGGCTCGGGCACAGGAGCTGGCCAAATGCTGAAAATGCTTTGAATTCTTGCTGTAGCCAAACATCACCGTTTTAGCTCTGACTACACTCACACTAAATCCCCTGTTTAGATTCTACTTGTGGATGTAGAAAGAAGAAAATAAAAAAATAACTGCAGGAAGACAAATTACCAAAACAGAAAAAGTGAGAATAGGAGAGAAATCATAACACTAATGTACATATCCTGATGCCGGGATTTCTAGCACTCTAGACCAGTTATGCCGTTGGCGGCCCTCTTACATATACCTGCTACCTAATATAGAGTAGAACCCGGTACTGACGTCTACACCAGCCTGGTGGATTTGAAACACTCTGGTTTTCTTGTAAATGCATTTTGGAAGCTGTATAAGATCCAGGGCAATGCTTTTACTGCCACACTGGCCTGAAAAATAAGCTACTTGAGTAATAAATCTCAGTGTTGTGAAGTCTAGGGCTTTAGGGTCTTCTGTAAGTAAAGGGTAATAATCGAAATTGTGCTGCACCATACAGCATGCTGTATATTTTCCTTAAATGTGTTGTTTTTGAGCCTTTAAAGGACTGACTTTCCTTGTTTAAACAGTGATATATAAATCTATCCCCAAAGTTTATGAAGAGAAATATGAAAGTGTACCAAATAAATGGGCATATAAAACTAGTTAACTTCATAAGTGTCAGATCAGTTTAAAAATAACCTTGTGACTTCACAGATAGAACAAAGCATATTGTAGTTTAGTCTATAGTATCTAAATGTAAGAAGTGCACATCGTAATTTATTAATCATTTTATTGGATGTTTACGCTGCGTAAACACAATCCCAGATGGATTGACTGTTACATAGTGAACTTAAACAATTTCTGTATTATGCACACAATGTGTCATTTTTACTACATTGAGACTGAATAAGGGAGTAATTGAGTTGTTGACCAACTATAAGTATATACTAACATACAATTATTTATTTAACACATACATTAATTGATTTGTCTGCATGCCATATACACGATCAGCCACCACATTATGACCACCTGTCTAATATTGTATAGGTTTCCTTGTCTCCAAAACAACACTAACCCGTCGAGGCATGGAGTCTACTACAGCTCTTAAGGGGTGCTGTGGTATTTGGCACCAAGACGTTAGCAGCAGATACTTTAAGTCCTGTAAGTTGCGAGGTGGGGCCTCCATAGATGCATTCTGGTGCCATGTTCTCTCCAGGTAAGGGACGCAGCCAGCCATCCACGTGATGTAAAAGGAAACATGATATTTCAGACTAGGCTATTTCCTCTTGTATTCCGTGGTCTAGTTGTTAAGCTCACATTTCCACTGTAGGCACTTTCGGCAGTGGACAAGGGTCAGCATTGGCACCCTGAGGGGCGCCAACGGCATACACAGCAAACTGTGATGCACTGTGTGTTCTGGCACTTTTCTATCATAACCAGCATTAACTTTTTCAGCAATTTGGGCTACAGTAGCTTGCTTTGATTTGACCACAAGGGCCATCCTTTGCCCCCTACGTGCATCAATGACGCCCATGACCTTGTTGCCGGTTCACCACTTTGCCTTCCATGGACCACTTTTGATAGGTACTAACCACTGCAGACTGGGAACACCCCACAAGAGCTGCAATTTTGGAGATGCTTTGACTCAGTTGTAGATCCTTACGCTTGCCCATTTTTCATGCATCTAAAACATCAACTTTAAGGACGAAATGTTCACTTGCTGCCTAATATATCCCACCCACTGACAAGTGCCATGATAACAAGATTATCAGTGTTATTCATTTCACCTCTCAGTGGTCATAATGTTGGCTAATATCTACCACCATAGTGGAAATGAGTGTATTTGGGATATTCCTGATACTACTCAGTGCATATTACCCCAGATCAGAAAGTGGATTTATGCCAAACTAAAGGATCACTGAAGTAGAAAGGAAATGCTGAATTATCTGAGAATGATTAGATGATAATTATCATTCTGAGCAGCATGAAAATAAGGATGTGTTGAAGGAGACTGCAACTCCCTCTTCCTAAGTCGTAGAGATAATTACAGAGTGGATGAGTTAACATGACAAGCAGCTGCTCGGGGGTGTATACAAGAGCAGGGGATACATTTTCACCAATGTTATTGTTTATATACCTTTCACAAAATTATAAAACACCCTATGACCTCCTCACAACTAGTAAGCATATAAAGCATTGAATTTCAAACTGGTCAAACAAACTAAAGTATGTACGTTAATATGACTGCTTCAATCAAGTAATAGTGAATTTACTAAAATATATGCAGATACAAAAATTACAGGTTAAATCCTAGCGAACTTAATAAGATTGTAATTAGCTGGATCTGCATTCAGTTCATCAACTAGCGACAACGTATCAAACAACTTGTGGCCTGTTTCAACTACCTTGCAGCATGACTTCCTAGATTCTAGATTAGACTTTGGTACCTAATTCTAATTTTCTTCTGCCCTTCAATCCCCTAATCTTCTCTGTGCTGCAGACTCTGTAACACAGTGGCGGAACTACCGGGGTCGCAGGGGTCGCGACTGCGACCGGGCCCTGGAGTTGTGCCAGTCAGGGGGGCCCAAGGGGTGTCAAGCGGTGAAAACGACCGCTCGGCAACTCTTGGGCCCCCCTGACTGACAGAAGTCCGGGACTCCTCTGCTCGCCGCCGCCGCCGCTGCCCAGAGTGCAGCGTGAGGAGTTTGTCTCGGGTGCCGGCGCTTCACGCAGAGCGCCGGCATATGACGTCATATGCCGGCGCTCAGCAATGAAGCGCCGGCACCCGAGACAAACTCCTCACGCTGCACTCTGGGCAGCGGCAGCGGCTTCGGCGGCTCCCAACAGTTGAAGGTAAGTGACCGGGGAAGGGGGTGAGAGGGTAGATTGTGAGGAGGGAGGCGTAGATTGTGAGAGGAGGGGGAGGAGAGGGGAGATTGTGAGAAGGGTTAGGGAGCGAGAGGGGAGCATTGTGAGAAAGGGCGGGATATAGAGACGGAGATTGTGAGAAGGAGGTAGGGAGGGCAGAGGGGATTTGTGAGAAAGGGGGTTAGGGAGGGAGAGGCGGAGATTGTGAGAAGGGGGTTCGTTAGGGAGGCGAGAGGGGAGATTGTGAGAAGGGGGGTTAGGGAGGGAGAGGGCCGAGATTTGCTGAGAAGGGGGGTTAGGGAGGAGAGGGAGAGATTGTGCAGAAAGGCGGGGTTAGGGAGGGAGAGGCGGAGATTGTGCAGAAGGGGCCGTTAGGAGGGAGAGGCGGAGATGTTGAAGAAAGGGGGGTAGGGAGCGAGAGGGAGATTGTGAGAAAAGGGGCGTTATGGAGGGAGAGGCGGTGAGATTGTGAGACAAGGGGGGTTAGGGAGGGAGAGGGGAGATTGTGAGAAAGGGATAGATGAGGGGGTGGGGGGGGGCCCTTAACAGATTCTCGCACCGGGGCCCTGAGGTTTCTAGTTACGCCCCTGCTGTAACACATTGTCATACCATACAGTAACTTGTATTGTGTCACTTGTTGTAATAAAGTGTTTAATAGTCTTGTAGTAAAATGCTACAAGCGGTAGTTAGACAAAATGTAATCATTACTAACAGGTTGTTGATGCTTATGATGCATTTGTTAGGAATGTGATTTTGTGCCACTTGCTTCATTAATCAGTGGCAACTACCGTTGACTATTTTGTGTATTGTCATATTATTATGTGGGTTGTTGCTGTAATATAACCCATAGCTCTGGAATATGAATATGAATTGTGGTTATAATGTCATGATACATACTGCAACTTTCCCTATGCAGTACACCAGGAAACTTATATGTAAAGGGCAATTTTGTCTCTGTTCATCATTATTCTCTACATACTGTTAAATGACATTTAGCTAACTGTATAAAAATACATTATTTTGCCTGATCTCTTACACATAACACAAAAAAATAAAGGGACACTCCAGCCAGCATATGCTTGACCCCTTAAATGTTTTGTCCCTTTTGCAAATTGATTTGGGATTCTGCATGTATTCTTTTCTGCATGGGACATACTGAGCTCCAGTCTTGGGTAGAGGCTCTGGGCTTGGGTCTGTTCAGTTCCCTTTGTGCATGCATGTAAAGCGCTCCCATTGATTCAAGCAGCCAATTAGTGGCAAGAGTAGTCAGACTATGGAGAAGGGCAGCTGCAGTAGCAGGGCAGCAGCTTTTGTGTAAGAGTCGGAGTGTCAGGGACAAGTTATTTGAATAATCAATGCAATGTTTATATTACTTTGGGTAAAGGTCAAATAACCATAATATGTGAGATGTTGCACACTGTATTATTGCTTGCTCTTAACTAAGCTAGAAAACGCACAAATCCAATTTAAGCTTAGTTCACCATGTTGCCTTCCCTTGACCCACAGAAACATTGTGGTCCAAAGCTTTGTTATATTATTTCAAAGAAAGATGTTAATTATTGTATTTTTTCTTCACATTGTTAACGTTAATATGTAATCGCTTTTCAGCCACTTTCGCCAGTGGGCTTATGGTGAGGATTTGTCTGTTGTCTTTCTTGACAGCGCTCATGGAATAAAGTGATGCCAAACAGAGAAGATAAGCCAATTAATTCTTGAGAATGACTTTGTAAATGAAATACAAATACATTTTTCAGTATATATAAAGGGTATTCACTAAAATAATAAAAAACACGTTTGACTATTAGAAATGCATTACACCATTAAAGGCTGCTTCTACAGTTTAAGTAATATCTTTTAAATTATAGCAATGAATTGTGAGTAAGAGTTTAGAAATGTATGTAAATGTTCTCAGTTCTCAGTGAAAGTTACCCCTATTGAGGCTTTCTCTCTCTAATAAAGTTACCAGTTCCTAAATATATGTGTTATACAAACACAAACACAATTAACAGTTGCACATTAATACAAATTGTTGGATCCCTGCTACATAGCCGATGTGCGCTGGCACTGTTAATGTCATGCATGCAGAAATGAGTTATCCACGCACAGACACTTTTTCAGGTCACCTGCAGTGACATTCATTAAAACTGAACTTGACCTTTAACTCCCTGTAGTCCTGGCGTGCATTGTAATTTTCTCCAACCTGCTTAGTTTAAAATGAACTAGGATTAACTCAAAGTGAAGACTTCTTCCTGGAAGATGATACATCTTAAAAAAAAAAAGACAGTAACATAGCAACTAGTCAACATAGTTACATGAGTAACTAAGCAACATGTGTTTTAATATAGAATGGTAGCAATGGCGTGATACAGTACAGTAGCGTTCTAATAGTAACTAATCATTGTACTCTAAGTTAAAAGAAAAATTTCCCCTTGAGCATAAAATACTGTGCTGTATATTATTATTATTATTATTACTATTATTAGAATTATTGTTTTTGTCTTGATTTACATAGCACCAACAATTCTTACAATGCATACGCTCAAATTGACAGACTAAGGCAAATTAAAGAAGGCCCTCCTTGCAAGCTTACAATTTGTATACTGGATGTTCCTGTTGCATGCTCTAATTTCCCCCAAAACTGCTTTTTTTTACAATTAGGCACCAACCATAGATTTTACACTCTTTATCCAGCATTTAATATGTCTGAATAATTGTTTTTTTATATGCACAGTTTGCAATCTTATGGAAATCATCAGAATTAAGTAGAGCAAACCAGAGAGTCTGAGTCTAAAGATCACAGGGCGGATATAGGTTTTTTTTATACAAAATGTTCAGTTTTCAATTTTCACTATTACAAATATGCAATATGATTTTTTAAGAAGAAAAAATAGACTTTAAAAAACAGGAATATACACAAATCTAAAGTAACAATACTATATTAATTACACACATTACACAAATTACCTATGGCTCAAAGAGATAACACTCAAATACCAATATAAACCTGCAATTAGTATGCTATGGACATTGCCAATGGACCCCAGTGCTTTAACATAGTGTACCACTACACTGTTGGGATGCCTTTTTCCGCTTAGTGGTCTACACAATATATTCTCTTTTTTTTATTTAAATATGTTAGGAACAAATGGATGAACATAAAATGATAATGATGGGGGCATAGTGTACTATATTTCTACAGTTCTCTTTCATGAAAGGTAGGAAAAGTGGACCCATAATCTTCCTAAATGGTTACTTTGTTAGGGGGCACCCTTAACCTCATTAATATATTTTATAGGAAGAAGAGTTAAGGCTAGGGACCTAAGCCAACTTTCCCACAAAATGTTCCAAAACTAGACACAAGGTTCAATTTTGCAAAAGGTTCATCATTAATGTCTGTAATAAGTTTGAAAACATTACACAGTAACTTAATATAATAAACGTTACTCAAAATTACCACCCTAAGGGAAATTGAAAATGTCATTAGTTAAAAAAAACTACAACACAGAAGCAAAGAACATGCAATAAATTATGGTAATTTTAATTTAAGGTCCACAGTAATCACTGCTGTTATATCCAAATCAGTATTTTTATAATGTAAATTATTTTGTTCACAAATCCCAATATTCATCCTCCATTTAGAATTCCCTTTTCATTTCCTCATCCTAATGTTCTTAGTTCTCCTTTGTCAAAAGGCTCTACTAATATAAAAAATTGTAATATACATATAAAATGTATTATTATGCATTTCAGGATACTGTTTTGACATTCAATATAAGCATTCTTTTAAATAATTGTTTGATTTACTTTTTGGACCAATTTGGTAATATCAAGGATTTAGGACTATATGATGTGGCTCTATTTGTCAATAGCAAAGGTTATTTGGTAAAAAGAGGAGCTGGCTATTCATCCTGCTTGGCTATATGCTCTTTATAGAGAAAGAAGAATAGGGAGCAAAACAGATAATGTTAATAAACTGTAAAACTGCTTCCATAGTGTTAATGGAACATACCACATTTCAATGGAACTCCCTCGGGGATTAAATTATATGCACCATAAATTATTTGTGCACCTTCAGTTTTGAACAATTAGACTTGGCCCATGATCTATATCACTCAGCATGGCTACGTAACACAGGGGCCAGATGGGAGCTATACCCCATGCAATCTGTCTCATCATAAGTAATTAGTATTCCAATACAACTGTATACTCAGTGCATGACACATCAACCATATGGATCTACTGTATGTGTACTGAAGCTTTACAAATAACTCTTGACTTCTTGAGGACAGACAGGCATTGTGTACTTAAGAGAAAAAAGAAGCATGCAATAATATTATTTTCCATCATTTTAACTGCTCTTTCACACTATATGGCGATGGTAATAATGGTGATGTCTATTGTATTTACCGTATCTTTTTTTCGTGTCTCCAGGAAAAAAAAAACATTTCCCGTATTTCTTCTACACTATACATTTCAAAAACCTGCAATTAAAGAAAACATTTGGGTACGCTTTTTAGCTCATTACTTAACCTAACACCAACTTAAATAAGCACATATTATTAAGAGCCTGACTGATTATTATGCAACTAATTTAAAAAAAAAAAATGAAAGGTCCCCTTTAAGTTTATTAGAGATGAATAAGATAAATATGACAAAAAAATCCAAAACTCTGCCAATGTAGGACTCAGACATAATGGATCTGCAGGGAAACCTTGCTGCTTTTGAAAACTGCAAATTAAATGTGTGTCCAACCACCATCTTTTATGATATCATATTCAAAGTGTACAAAAATGATTGTGAAAAGAAACCCACACGAAAGCTGGAAAATAAAGACACTCTATATTTCCTTTTAAAATTTTGATCAAGGAGTATGTTTGCAGAGCTACCCACCCATAGTGTCCATGTTTGTCTAAAAGGCAAACCAATGTGTACCACTGTCTCTTTGTCTGTGAATGAAGGCACATCATGCACATCACGGAGAGGCTTTAAGAACAGTGTCATTGTCATATCTATATGGTCAGGATAGAAAAGTAGACTAGGAGTGCATGTTGTGTGTGAAGTCAGAATATGGAACAGAATAACTTGTGGCCATTATTGGGATAGGACATAGGAAACAGAAATATATTTGATTTCACAAGAAATGATTTGTTAAATTAAAAGATGCTAAGCCATGTGTTGCCAGCAACATAAATGTGGAAGTAATGTCTCCTTCCCCATTATTTGTGTAACCCCTCTAAAAATAGGATCACCCCATTGGCCATTTTTTCAGGACATGAATGCTGACCAGCACATGTAATGTGATATTCTGCAACACATGTGATATATATATTCACAGATGGTAATCAATTACTTGTTATACATCCCAAATATTGCAGTATAGCACATACATTATACTGTATATTCTAGTCAGCAGAAATGCAGTTATCTCCTGGAGAAAACAGGTTAATCCTATTTGAAATCGACCAAAAATGGGCAATATGGTGACCTACAGTCACCGCTAAACAAATTATAAGCATCATCCCACCGACCTTAAAGACAGACAACATGAAATGCTACCATGAGTATGTGTGAATACATTTCATTATGTGACCCAAAAATTATTTCACTGAATTTTCCCCTATTCAATTTTACTAAAAATTAACATTTAAATAACATTTCTCTGTATTCACACATCAACCCTTCTGACATCAGAGAAATGTATTACAATGTGATGTTGCAATATGTCATAATATTACCATGGTCAGCATTGGTGATAGCATTAAAATAGCACCTGTCATAAAGGATACACAAGCACCAATTGACGTTTAGCAGTTGTGGTGTGCTGCTGCTAATAGCATTTCTAGCTGATGAGATGGATGTTCCAGATATTTTTCACTTAACCTAATAACCCACCGCCATTTTAGTGTTTCGACAGTCACACAATCTGTACGTAAACTCCCTGGTTTGTATTTCACATGTAACCTTTCTCATTGGCTTACTGAATACAGAAGTAGTATGCAAACCAATCTAATTATCTATTAATTACTTAAGGTCGGTCACAACTTATCCATTAAGAGTGAGTCTTATTTCAGAATGGGAAACAGATCTTCCTAATCCTGATATTAATGATCTGTTGGGTTAGAACCTAGTTGAGCTGTGAAAGGCAAATTTGGATTTATTTAGTCTTTATTGGTTGGTTCATGAACTCCAGTTCTTAGTGATTACAGTTAATAGACTTTAATCTGATTTTTAGAGGTACACACTGAACATTTTTACGTTTGTGGAGAACAAGTTTAGTCCCACGTTAGAATGACCAGTAAAGGGGTCACATAGTATATCTTTTTAGTTTGAGACAGGCTGCTGATTTCAAAATCATGTATCTCATACATCAGAATCCTCGACTTGTTTGTACAATAGAGCGCCTATGTATAACCGAAGTGTACATTATGCATGGAAGGTTTCCAATGTGTCTAAGCAAGAAGCGCTGCCAACAATTTGCTGAGCATAGTACTATAGAACATGATCACAGAGCTTAAAGTGTTATCATGTATGAGATATGTGATTGGCCTCCCTGGACCACTTGACCAAGCACTTATCTCATATGTGGTTTGCACTCAAATGGTTAATTGTACTTTCTATGAACTAAACATTAAATGCTATGTAGCCTGCTACTCAAATAACCAAGGGGAAAATAGCATAAAAGTCAGCCAGTTGGCACCGAGATTGTGTATGACTGCAGTTAAAGATGGAGAGCGTGTAAACTGATATAATTAATGCTTCAATAGTTTTTAATACAGAAGCTTCAAATTCATTCTTGGGTGTGATCAGGCAGTTAAATGAATCACAATTCTTATACAGATATTCTTGAATCATAGTTTGAATAGAATAAAAGAGAAAGAAGCTGTTTAAAGGTTTTTTTATAGGTGGGCATTTGTAAAATGAGAAAGGCATGAAGAATAAAAATTGGTGGGTAGCATTAAGCCTGTAAAGAGTGAAAGCTAACATCGAGTCTTATGTCTCATGATGCTTCTAAGTTTCTAGAGGCATTCCCAATCTTCCTACTACTGCACAGTTATGCTTAGTGAACTTGTGTTAGACAGGATGGATAGTGCATAATGATTGTGTTGATTGCCAAGTGTGTTCCTGTGTCACTTGGATTAGATTCCCCAATGCTAAATTTACCCAGCTGGTTCCCTCTCCTCATACCTGTTCCCGATCACATGTTCAAAATGTGCCAGATCTGCTCCACCATCGACAGGTCAGCCTTGTTCATATTACATATTGAAAAAATAGTACATATCATGAAAAAAACAAATGTGCCCCTCTATAAATGTTATTTTGAGAGAAGCCATTCTGTAGGTCAAACAAATTATAGCCTATGTGTTGGTATATACCGGTACTTGTAGAATTAGTAGAAGATGCCGCAAAATACAGTTTTCATTTTTTTTCTCTAGGTACTGTGAGGTAGGTCTGGGATCGCCCCTCGCTGAGGTCAAGGGACAAGCGCTGTCTTCAATCAAACCAGGCAAATAGTTCGTGCAAACTGACACAGGGTCAGGTTTATTAGAAAAGGTTGCAGGGACAAAAGAAATATAACAGTAACAAAAGAAACACCTTGCCTGTCCGGCACTTACTATACAGAGGATGTCCCTCACTACCAGCTGGAGAGCTTCTCTCTGCCAACTTAACAATAATATGTCCAGCAACCTTTACTCACACGTCTCTCACACAGTCAGGCTTTCTGTGTCCTCAGCCAGAGAGAGCTACCTGCCCTCCTGGCTTCCCTTTTATATCCACCCTCTCATTCATTAATTAATCACCTAGCAGGTGGAAGACTCAGGTGTTACTCCACATAGGAACGGAATCTAGGAGAAACATACCTCCCTTCCACCACCAATCCAACATGACTGTCACATATCCCCCCCCTCAGCTCAGGCCCCCGGGAATGAGCATCAGGAACCGCAAGACAGTGCACACGCGACAGTGCATCCGCGTTTCCCTGCAGCCGACCAGACCTGTGCTCCACTGTAAAATTGTAGGCCTGCAGAGCTAGAAACCATCTAGTCACTCTGCAATTTTTCTCCTTATTCAGGTACATCCATTTCAGAGGGGCATGGTCAGTGACTAACCGAAACTTCCTTCCCAACAAATAATATCTGAGGGACTCAAGGGCCCATTTGATAGCCAGACATTCCCTCTCCACAATTGCATACCTTCTCTCATGCTTATTCAGCTGCCTGCTTAAATAAAGCACAGGATGTTCCTCTCCATTCCTGGTTTGTGACAAGACAGCCCCTATTCCTGTCTCAGAGGCATCTGTCTGTACCACGAATTCTTTCTTAAAATCAGGCGTGATCAAGATCGGCTGGGAACAAAGGGCCAATTTCAGAGTTTGGAACGCTTTTTCTGCTTCAGAGTTCCACCTTATCATTACTGAGTCTTTTCCCTTGGTTAGATCAGTCAGGGGACCCGCCATGGCCGCAAAATGGGGTATGAACCGTCTATAATAACCGGCAATACCCAGGAATGCCCTCACCTGTTTTTTATTCACCGGTTGGGGCCACTGTAGGATTGCCTCAAGTTTGTCAACCTGGGGCTTGATTATACCTCTTCCTATTATGTAACCCAAATATTTTGCTTCTTCTAACCCAATGCAACATTTTTTGGGGTTTGCCGTCAGACCTGCTTCCCGTAAACCTTCAATGACTGCCTGTACGTTCGATACGTGTGTCTCCCAGTCAGGGCTATGTATCACTATATCATCAAGATAGGCAGAGGCATATTGCCTATGCGGTCTTAACACTCTATCCATCAACCTTTGGAAGGTGGCAGGAGCCCCATGTAGGCCAAAGGGCATATTTACATATTGAAACAAACCGTCTGGCGTGGAAAATGCTGTCTTTTCTTTGGCACTGTCCGTCAGGGGAATCTGCCAATAACCTTTTGTCAGATCTAACGTTGTGATGTAGCGAGCTGTTCCCAGTCGTTCTATGAGCTCATCCACCCGTGGCATAGGATATGCATCAAATTTAGACACTGAGTTTAACTTCCTAAAGTCGTTACAGAATCTTATAGTACCGTCCGGTTTCGGAATTAACACAATTGGGCTGGACCACTCGCTATGGGACTCTTCGATTACCCGCATTCTCCACCAATTGTGAGGTAGGTCTGGGATCGCCCCTCGCTGAGGTCAAGGGACAAGCGCTGTCTTCAATCAAACCAGGCAAATAGTTCGTGCAAACTGACACAGGGTCAGGTTTATTAGAAAAGGTTGCAGGGACAAAAGAAATATAACAGTAGCAAAAGAAACACCTTGCCTGTCCGGCACTTACTATACAGAGGATGTCCCTCACTACCAGCTGGAGAGCTTCTCTCTGCCAACTTAACAATAATATGTCCAGCAACCTTTACTCACACGTCTCTCACACAGTCAGGCTTTCTGTGTCCTCAGCCAGAGAGAACTACCTGCCCTCCTGGCTTCCCTTTTATATCCACCCTCTCATTCATTAATTAATCACCTAGCAGGTGGAAGACTCAGGTGTTACTCCACATAGGAACGGAATCTAGGAGAAACATACCTCCCTTCCACCACCAATCCAACATGACTGTCACAGTACCAATGACATGTAGAGTAAAAAACGCAATGTTTCCATTATTACCCGATATTACAGTATATATCTTACCTAAATGAAAATCCAAGTCTGTTTAAAAAAAAATCCAAAATATAATTATGTATTACCATACAAAATAAACTACAAATCGCAATGCGAATTAGCAAAAAAAATATAAATGTAATTGCAAAAATAGAAATCGTTTATATGTGTTTTTTTGTGAAACAAGATTTTGTGAAAGTGTTTATACACTGAAAGAACATGAACCATTTCAAACACTTGTTATCTTTTCCATGCATGTCCTGCTCAGGAAATGCTTTAGATAACAAAGAGTACAAAAGAAATGGTTTGTTCTAGCCAACTGTTTCAAATAATTTGGAGTTTATTCACTAAAGCGAGAGTTGGCAGGAGAGTTGGAGTTTCAATTTATCAACTTCACTGTAGATTATAAAGGTGCAAAACCAGTGAGTTTTTGCTGCAAGTTTAGCTGTACTCCACAAATTTCCTGCAAACTCTCCTGTAGCAGTGTACATGGGCCTATGCTGCCTAACACGGAGGCAAATCACCCTATTGCACCACTGCTCAATGGGCTACCTGAGGAGATCTCCCTTATAACAGGCCTATTTACACTATGGGGGTCTCTGTCTAGCTGGCATACTGTCCGTAGTTTCTTGTACTTGGAACATCTGTCTGAGGTGAAGGGCAGGGAACTGCCGCCCTGCCGCCCAGCACATAAAGTGCTTGGCACAAGGCAGATCCAGAGGTAGACTTAAGTCAGGCTGGGGAAGTGTCTAACCTAAATATTTACCTACTCAGCTGCTTATTGAATATATTTCCTTATCTTCTGATGACATTTTTTGATGATTAAAGAGTTCTAATTTAGCATATAGTATGTGGTCAATGTGGTCAGTGTTAGCCAACATTCTGGGATCACGAACATATGAACATGGCCTCCTCACAAAAAAATATTTGCAGTTGGTAAAACACAATGGCGTCTGGGTCTCTTTCATCCACCACAAACTAAATCATGCTAATTTAAAAAATACCAAAAGACAAGGAAATACTCAGTCCAAATTAACGAGATTTCAAGGCATTCAACTGGGTGCTTTCATTGGAATGAAAATCTGCTTTTACGCAATAGATGAACGTGCGTAAAAATCAAAAAGAAACAACTGCAAAGGGATATTTGTTTTTAAAATGACAACGTCCTAAGAGCTTTCCTATTTTAAACTAAAACCACTTGTTTGAGACCTAATTTTAGAAACATTGTCGTGAATTATCACAGGACAGTTTACAAAAATTCCAGGGCACATCAGAGTATGTGAGGATCAGCTGCTCAAATGCTCATTTCAAGTAGAATTTTAAAGGTGACAGCAAATTCCAAAGCTGCTTTGTACATTCCCCAAATTTCTTTGGGTGTCCTAAGGAATGTTGTTCTCACACTTGCTGTCTGTCTCCTCATCTCCTTATAGAATTGCCCGGCACGTTCTGCGCAGGTCCCTCAGCTTTGGATGAGTTATTTGCCACATTCATAGTGCATATAATTACATAGTGCAAGTAATTTTTCAAAATACTACAGTTTACGTTTCAGTTTAATAACCCTATGTTTACATATCGGGTACAGATTATAAGATATTATTATAATATATATGTATATAATATATATATATATATTAAAATCTGTGTTATGTGCACACCATGGAAGAGGCCAAACTTTGATTTGCATGATTATTTATAAAAGTCTTGCAGGGGGGAAACATTTTTCCCTTGATCATAAAATATTGTGCTGTATAAAGTAATATATGTGAGCTCTGATAAAACTCTTGGTTTTATCTTTTGCTCCAATAAAAGTCCTTCATCTACAGACCTGGAGGTTGCCATTGTTGTTAGTCACATGATATTTAGGTGACCTTTTCCGCTCAAACACCACACTGGAGGTGATTCTTTACAGCAATGCTAATAAAGTCTTTTCTTCCAGAGTGTGAGGCATTCTATCATTTACCAGAGACTCTATGATAAGGGCTTAGGGTATTAGTCTAGTAGATCACAGTAAGATAGAACACATATAAATAGTGCAACCGCCTAGGAACAAAATCTAGAAAAAGGAAAACCGTACAATATTCTGGACATGTAATCTGATGCTAGGTTTAATAAAAACGGTGGATATTCCCATAAAATTCACGGTAGGACGTTGAGAAGACATTGTAGTTTTGCAACATTTTGCCACATATAACATCATAACAAATGCAAATATCCCCAAAACAATTGCAATATGCAGTAATTTAATTGGATGATACCCTGCAACTGATTGGCTTTTTTTTATTATTATATATATATTTGACAAATACACATTGATTTCTATGTGAAGTTTCGGGAAAGCAAATAGTAATTTCTTGGATTGGCTTTCAAACGGAGCTTCTACTTTTCGTAAATGTTCTAGTTTTATACACCAAATAAACAAATGTAACACTATTTACATGTTAAAATAAGTGATGTACAAGGACTAAATGTGTATACCAGGAGATCAACCATCTTAACTTCCTGTTCACAGCAGCGGCATGATTAATCCTTCTCATTTACTCCTCTCTCCTGTAAAAGTTGTTAGTTGTTAAAATGAGTTAACCAATGCGAGTTGTGCACAGGTCTCAGCTTCCCCAAGGAAATATTTCCAAGAAACCTCCAGATTTATATTTTGCTAAAAAGCTGCGATGGCAACAGTTAAATTTCATCCACACAACGTCATGACTGTACTTAATCAAAGTCTACTTTTCTTACCCAGCTTATGCAAACAGATTTTATCATTTGCCAGTGATGTATTGTGGCAACAGTTCCAGGAGGTGTAGCTCCTCTGCAGCATAACCGGGGTGATCACCGAGGCTTCTTGGTGTGTCACTGCACCATGGCACAGTTGGGTATATCAGAGATATCTCTTTTGTCTCTATATACACTATGGAGGACTCTGCCAAACCAGCATAACCTCCATAGCAAGTTACTCTGCACCTTGCATCCTTAAAATGCAGTGCGCTGGCATATGATGTCATATAGGGAAAAGAGAAAATGTCGGTGCGCTAAGCTAGTCACAGGCTCAAATAATACAAATGTATAATACGAGGCCTACCAAACAGGTGTAAGCATGCTGCAAAAACAGTGTATTGGCTGTACAATGTATATCAAAAAACCAAATGTCTGCGCTTCTTACCTGTGAATAAAGTTGGAACAAATATATAACATAATATAAAG
>VKOC01029720.1:0-12085 GCA_009364415.1 Spea multiplicata
TGTATAAGGGGTGCGTGTGGGTATAAGAGCTCGACCGCAAGATAAACTACATGGGGCTGGTCTCCAAATATTTCCATGGCTGCTTTTCATTCCCAGTTCGACCCTGCTTTCTGATATGTGTTTAGATTCAATGTTTAGTTTGTTTATTAATAATTCAGTAGGCAGGGTTTAGTGTTAGGACTTTAACACCACACGACCCACCAATATATTGGAGTACTTTGGCATAGTAGTGGGCTAAGCATGCTATCGCCATAATATGTGACGGAATCTCCAATCTTGTTATCTTAGAAAGGGGTTCTATTCATGTCCTTGTCTAGTCTGTCCTGTTTAGTCCTGTTATTCCTGTATAGTCTTGTCATGTGTAACCTGGTCAGTCTTGTCAGCCCTGTACTCTGTTGTCCTGTCTTGTGCCCCGGTAGAGGAGTGTCCTGTCTTGTGTCTTGTCCTGAGCCCGGGGAGAGGGGTGTCCTGTCCTGAGCCCCGGCAGAGGGGAGTCCTGTCCTGAGCCCCGGCAGAATGGAGTCCTGTCCTGAGCCCTGGCAGAGGGAAGTCCTGTCCTGAGCCCCAGCAGAGAGGAGTCCAGTCCTATTTATGTCAGATCGTGTGTGTAGTCTGTCCCTGTAACCTGTATTCCTGATTCTGCAAACTGTTTCTACTCCTTTGGCTCTGCCCTGCCTTTTCTGTCCTTAGCTGCAAGATATCTCCATATCCTATTATCCGTCTCGGATACTTCCTGTTGCTATTTCAGCATCCTGATATGTAGCCACACAATCCTGATGGCCCAACTCTTGGGGAAGTGTGGTTAGCCTGCGTCTGGTCCTTCGTTACTCGGTGCTCTTGCACGTGACTTCTTAAATTCCATCATTGGGCGCTCTGGGTCATTACAGTCATCTGTATGGATCCTGTTCGCGACACTTGGTTTGGGAGGAACAGGGATTTAGGTCTCCATGACAAAGGGCAGGGCAAGGCACACCACAGAGCAACTTGGCCTGGGGAGACTAATGACTTAGGTGTCATGAGTTAAAGGTCCATAAGAGCGACTCTACAGAGCTTCAACTCCTGACGCCAAAACTTGACCTGGGGCGGCACCAGGAGTTAAAGGTCTGTACGAACGACTCTATTAGTATCAACCAATGAAGGGCAGCTGTGCTTCATTAGTTGATGCCAGAGGAGCTCTGTGCCAGCGGCCAATGGAGTTGCTCGTACCGACCTTTAACTCCTGATGCCGAAACTTGGCATGGGGAGACACCAGGAGTTAAAGGTTCATACAAGCAACTCTATTGGTCACCTGCAGGGGCCTCCTCTGGCATCAACCAATGAAGGGAAGCTGGCAAATGTGGCAGATGAAGAATGAATTAGAGATAAATACTGCTGAGTGATGGATGGTTTTTATTTTCATATCTGTGAAGCAATTTTCATAATAAAGTCAATTAAATTTATTAATCAATAGATGAAGTCCACAAAATATTCAGTTTCCGGGTGAGCCAGATAACCACATAGTCCATGTGCTCCGACATGTGGGGGAATATAATGCAGGTTCGTACACAGCAGTCCCAGTTTATTACCTGCAACTAGGAAGGGATCGCATTGCAAATATCAATTAACCCCTCATGTCTCAGCCAGATCACCTGAGAAGAGGACACTGATAGCAAAGTCATTAAGCTTTTACAGATGAAAATGAAGAAAGGGGCCTCAGTTAGGGAAAAGGCTGATATAGAGGAAGATGTTGTACTTGAACTGTCTGAGGTGAAGATAAATAAGCTGATGGAGCCTAATGGGATAAACCCACAGTTAAAGACCACATTAAAAGACCATAGTGGTGTACTAGCAAAACAGTAACTGATTTATTTAGCCAATTGTTAACAGGAGTACTCCCAGACGATTGGAAATTAGCAAATGTGCTAATTCACAAGAAAGCTAGTAGGGAGGAATCAAGCAACTATTGGAGAGTAAGTCTTACATATGTAGTGAGGAAATTAACGGAACTATATCAAAGGATAAGAACACATCTAAAATCACATGGAACTTCAAGATCAGAAACAACATGGGTTTACTACAGGGAGATTATGCCGAGACTAGAATAATATATCAAGATTGTTACATGTGCCACTCGGGTCCTGGGCACCCACAGGCATCCATCCCTTACCTCTGCTCAGCATGCGGAGGATCCCACTCCTGTGGCCAGGCTGCCAGGCAGGTGCTCTCTGTGTGGCTCTGGCTTTAGGCAGCAGACACTTCCTTTAAGGATTACCAGGGGGCGTGTTCCCATTACGTGATTGGCCCGGTACTGTCAATTAGGCACTGGATTTATTAACCTGTAAGTCCTTTCCACTGATACTCTGGTGTGGTCTATGTTTTGTGTATCCTGTTTGGAGATACTTTGCAGCATATTGATTTTGGCTAGTTTTTGACCTTCCTTTGTCTGACGATTCTGTACCTCCTATCCTGTACTGTATATGAACCCGGCTTATCTGCCTCTCAGCTCCGTGTATGAACCGTGCTTGTCTGCCTTCAAGCTCCGTGTATGAACCGTGCTTGTCTGCCTCCAAGCTCCCTGTATGAACCGTGCTTGTCTACTTACCTGCTCGTGTATATCCTCTACATATGATCGGTGATCGGTTTTGTATTCTTGCTATTCATGGGAAACCCCCTTATTTAGCGAATCGTGCCCTAAACCAAAGTTCTTTACTGAAGTGTATTTCCAGATCTGCCTGCCTACTCTAGGACTACTACATATATTAACCTTCTCTGGGGCTTCCTCGTGGATCTGTACTTGGATCATTCTATTTAATATTTTCATTTGTGATATTGGAGAAGGTCTTGATGGTAAGGTATGTATTTTTGCCAATGACACAAAGATTGAAAAGTCAAATGGCAAATGATCTAAGTTAAACTGGAAAAGTAGTCTAAACTCTGGGAAGAAGGCAAGCCAGCAGAGGCAGTGTGATGCTTTGGGCAATGTTCTGCTGGGAAACCTTTGGTCCTGCCATTTATGTGGATGTTACTTTGACATGTACCACCTACCTAAGCATGGTTGCAGACCATTTACACCCTGAAGGCATTGGCCTCTTTCAGCAGGATAATGCTCCCTGCCACAAAGGAAAAACGGTTTAGGAATAGTTTGAGGAACACAAAAACCAGTTCAAGGTGTTGACATGGCCTCCAAATTCCCCAGATCTCAATCCAATTGAGCATCTGTGGGATGTGCTGGATAAAAAAGTCTGATCCATGGAGGCCCCACCTCACAACTTGTTATGTTCTCCCATTGTACATCTCTATGGAATCTAATGTCACTATTTAAAACAATAAATAATAATAAGACTGAATGAAACTTTGTATAGGATATATGGGTATAAAATTAGTAAGACTGACTGAAGAAACTTTCCGGTTAAATTACTTTAAAAAGTGGGCCCAGGAGAGGTCAGACTTCTGGTCGGCAGCCATAGCGGCAACACGCACTCACCTTCGGCTGTGAGCCCGTCAGCTTTCTTTGAGAGTTGGGAGGAGACAGGCATAGAATCGGCAATCCCGGGTCCTTCCTGCTGCAGCCAGCCCTTCGAAGACGCCCAGAGGCCGGTAATGCTCACCCGCACTCCCCGATACCATCTTCGCACCTGCACTATATTGCGAGCGGACAATAGGAATCCCTAACATTATACATAATCCCAGTGGCCTATTGCGGCCTAGTCCGGGAGTTCGGGAAACACACAAAAAACCATACTTCTTTCGGACATCCTGCAATTATTTTTTTTTCTTTTCTTTCTCTGTTTTTCTGTTTTTTAACCCTTGACAATACAATGCCAGGAGGCATGTTTTTTACCACTGTATAGCCTCCCATTCTATTATGGGTTAATATCACCCCCGCGGGCCTAAGGACCACTTTCACGAGGAAGTATCTCATGTATAACTAAATATCAACAACGCTACGTATTTTATTTTTCACTCCACCACCACTTACTTTAAGACCTTGCTCATACAAGTTTTCCACTGATATTATCATCCACGTATGGAGAAATTTCTTGATAAACCCACAACCATGTCTGCTAAACAACAAAGAGAAAAATCTTCCAAAAAGTCCAGAATTCTACCTATGGACACAAATCCCGAGGGCTCACCGGCCTCACCCTGCCTGATGCTGCAGGCGATGAGGGAGACTCCATTGCTCAAAGAGTAGTGGAAAAATTATCACCGATGTTGGAAGGCAAATTAGACAGACTCCAAACCACCTTAGAGGCTGTCAGACAAGATCTGAAACAAAACATGGACAGATTGGATGAAGCAGAGGGGAGAATCTCTACTCAGGAAAACACCTCTATGCAAATTCAATCTAATGTCAGTGATCTCCAACACACCATTCGGTTGCTGGAAGACAAAGTGGACGACTTAGAAAACCGAAGCCGGCGAAACAATCTGCGTATTATCGGTCTTCCGGAATCAGTGACTGGCAAGGAATCATATGATTTCCTCTCCCATACATTACCTGCTCTTCTATTTCCTGCTTTCCAATTTGACGTAGAAAGAGCACATCGGGCGCCCCATCCGAGGGGAACAGGATAGACCAAGGCCAGTGATATTCAAGCTCCTCAATTACAGAGACAAGCAGGAAATAATGTGCGGTTTCAGAGCCATCCCTGCCCTCCTGTACAAAACCCATAAGTTGTTGATTTTTCAGGATTTTTCAGCGGCCGTGACATCTAAACGCAAAGCTTTTTCTCCTGCGTGCTCACAGCTCCACTCTCGGCAGATCAAATTCGCTCTAGTGTATCCTGCTAAACTCAAGGTCACATACAAGAAACGCACACATTGGTTTATAACCCCAGAAGAGGCTCTGGATTTTCTACAACAGTTAGACGTCACGCCGTAGTCACCAGAGTTCAGATCCAACAAGATCACAAACTTGATCCTTCCTTCCTGCTGAGAACAGTCACTCGCTTCTGCCCTCGAAAGGCCCCTATGCAGCGCACATAGCATGCCAGCTCCACGAAAAAACATTTTTGTATCACTTTTCTGGTTTATTTGGTTACTTTTCAGGTTATCTTCAGTTAGACAGAGATTGCCGCATCCTACAGCTTCCCTTCTCTACAAAACCTCATCATTCTAGTAGACGTCTACCATGTCCTGCATCATCCTCGATCTGCAAGAGACTCTCCTCGACATGTATGTCAGCTGTGAACGCAAGTACCATACCATTGCCTCCTCGCTGGGAGAGGCGATGGTTTATATATGTCTTCTGGCTTCATTGTAGTCTCTCTCGTTCTCGATTTGTTACTCCTTAACACTATGTCTATGTCTCCAAGATCTCACATAATTTCTCAAGATCTAAAGATTGTATCGTGGAATGTTAAAGGTATCTTAAATCCGGTAAAAAGAGCTAAGGTCCTTAAACATCTGGGGGCTCATATAGCCTTTATAGCCTTACTGCAAGAAACCTGCTCAGACACAAGTGAACACGATAAACTTAAACGAGGATGGGTACGGGAGGTGGTGGGAGTGTCGAGTGCTGATGGGGGCAGAGGGGTTTCTATTCTATTCCACCGTTGTCTTGATCTGTCAATTTCCAGAACCATAGTAGACCCCGGGGGCCGATATGTGATTGTATTTTGCACTGTTGATGGAAAGCAATTGACAATTTGCAATGTGTATGCCCCTAATCACTCGCGAGCCACCTTTTTCAATTCCTTGAACGCAGCCCTTCTCCCTTTAAATAATGGTAACTTAATAATTGGGGGAGACTTCAACACACGGGCTGATCCGCAACTAGACCATAGCAAGGGAACCTATCCCAAGACGGGTACGAGAAGTAATCCGATTTTACGACTATGCAAACAACTACAGTTTATCGACTCTTGGCGTATCCTAAATCCCATTGAGAAAGATTTCACCTTTTACTCCCACCCTAACAATTATTTTATAAAAATAGATTATTTTTTATGCTCCACATCCCTCTCTCATTATATCAGTAAAGCCCAGATTTTAGACATCCTCATTTCTGATCACGCTCCAATTTCATTGTCACTCACATTCCGCCCTCCCATGCTCTCCTCCTTCAATTGGAGGATGAACCCTCTTCTATATAAATCACAAGATTTTTGCGCCAGCCTTAAGTCGGCATGGGCAGAATATGAAGAGAATAACAAAGAGCATAGGAATACTCCGATTCTTTTTTGGGGTCACATAATCTCCTATATTACAAAAAAAAGAGAAACCCTCACTAATCTCAATAAACTCAGTTTAAATTTGTCTAAAGCCAAGAGGCGGCTTATAGTTGACCCTTCTCCCTCATCAAGGGCTCTTTATACACAAGCCAAAATGGCCTATGACACTTTATTAGACACTGCTTCACTATTGCAAATTAGATATAAAGAAGCAAAACTGTTCATTCACGCAAATAAGGCAGGAACACTCCTATCTAGACTGGTTAAATCAACAGCAGCTCGTTCAAACATACCAGCTGTTAGGCTTGTCGATGGCTCCTTAAGAACCTCCTCTCAGGATATTAATCGAACCTTTGAGGCCTACTACAGGATGCTTTATTCTTCCAATACAGTTCCATATGATTCAATAGAGGCCTTTTTACATCAAGTAAACCTCCCCTGCCTCTCACAATCCCAACAAGACCTCCTCAACAGGGATATAGTGCAAGAAGATGTTGACATGGCTGTTGGGGGACTTAAGTTGGGCAAAGCCCATGGCCCGGATGGGCTCCCCGCGGAATTCTATAACATATTGAAAGAACAGATTACCCCCGATCTTACCATGGCTTTTAATGCCTTTTTCACTACACTAGAGATTTCCCCCACTCTAATATTGCTCGTATAATTGTTCTACACAAGGAAAGCAGGGATCCCTACTCTCCAGCTTCATACAGACCAATCTCATTGTTAAATTCTGACTTTAAAGTTCTACACAAGATATTGGTGGACAGGCTTGCTTCCCTTGTCCCAACATTAATCTCTCCAGTACAAAAGGGATTTGTAAGGGATAGACATTCGGTCACTAGTGCCAGACATATAGTCACTGCCATCCATAGAGCAAAATCCATTCCCCTTGTCCCTCATTTCCTCTTAAATTTAGACGCGGAAAAAGCATTCGATAATGTAAATTGGCAATATCTTCTATCTCTTCTCCGACACGAAAATTGTGGCTCACTCTTCATAGAATATATCACGACCATTTACTCCACCCCCAAAGCTTTCATAATGACCAACAATTTAAATTCCCCCCTCTTTGCTCTGAGCAAAGGCACCAGACAGGGCTGCCCCCTGTCCCCACTCCTCTTTAACCTTGCTCTAGATCCCTTTCTACGTCTACTGTTGGATTCACCATCTTATCAGGGAATAATGGTGGGAGATAGAGAGATGAGGGTGACAGCATTTGCAGATGATATGTTACTCTTTGTGGGGGCGCCACTCACTACAATCCCTATCATAATGTCCTATCTGCATCAATTTGAATTAATTTCTGGCCTCAGGGTGAACTTAGACAAATCCGAAGCTTTATGGTTATCGACTGGTAGACCTCCTGATAGTTTGCAATCCTGGCCGTTCCTTTGTTCCCCAAATTATATTAAATACTTGGGCATTATATTCCCAACTGATTTGACTAGATTATATGAATTAAATATGCTCCCCATCATTGTCAAATCCTCGACTGATTTAAATTCCTGTGCTACTTTTCCACTCAATCTCATTGGAAGGATTAACCTCATTAAAATGGTCATCTTTCCCAGGTTCCTGTACTGCCTCAACATGTTACCACTACTATTGTCACCAAGCGATATATACGGAAAATACACAATTCATTCTCTCGTTTTACATGGCGGGGGGGGGGGGGCCAGAATTAGCTTCCAAAAACTAACTCAACTGAAATCAAATGGTGGTCTTAAACCTTCCTAATATTAAGCTATACAACATAGCATGCCTTCTCCAGTTTGCGAAGGACTGGATTTCCCATACTGATTATTTTACAGATTGGAGACGAGATCAAAATTTCTGCTCTGAATGGAGCTTATGCTATCTCTTACATGCTCCAACACGGGACATTCCAGTCTCTTGTCGCTCCAATCCCCTTTTAATGACGACCATACAGGCCTGGCGTATTGCTCGGAGGTAGCTTTTTGGCAACTATAACTACTCGCTATTTTTACCCTTAACTGGTAACTGCAAGTTTCAAGGGCTGACTCCAGATCTCAGATTTGAAAATTGGAGAGCCAAAGGAATCAAGATATTAGCGGACATATTCAACTCCACTACTGGAGATTGTCTTCCATTCCCGATCCTTAAAGCAAATTATTCCTTACCCCCTTCCCACTTATGGTCATATATGCAAGCAAAACACTATCTACAAGAGACGTTATGCAGCGTGCATCCCACTCAACGGAACCATGTTTTAGAACTGTTGCTCAATCCCTCATACTCGAATAAGGTATCAATTACAACATTTTATAGGGCGATATTTCAATCCTTAGATTATTCTACCTCAACAACGGGCCTTGCGAAATGGTCTCTTATTCACCAAAGAGCCTCTCTCACTCCTTGCAATTTATTACATTCATATACCAGTAGGCTGAAAAACCTACAGGCCTCCTGGTTCCATGACACTACACTCAAATTACTTCACAGAGCATATATCTCTCCCAGTCAGATATCCACCTTCACCCCTACTTCACCATGTCATTGCTGTAAATGTAACCTGATATCGGCTCATCTCGATCACTGTTTCCTTACCTGCCCTGAGATACTAGGTTTTTGGATGGCTGTGAGTTCTACTATAGGTGACATATTAAATTGCAAACCTCTTACCATAACTGCTGACGTACTGTTGGGTATATACGACACATTCGGCATCGAGGGGAAACAGAATAAATCTCCTAGACCACCTGTTATTAATAGCAGTTAAGACTATTCTGGATTACTGGTTGCAATCACTAGCTATCAAAGACGATGTTTTTAGAGTGGACTATGGTCCTACGTGATAAAGAAGGTCAAGGAGGAAAAATTATTTGATGTATGGGAACCATATGTCACCACACTGTCTCCCAGACAACAAAACCAAATTACTTTGGTCTTCACACACACTACGTGGTTCTGCTCTCGGGCGCTAATCTCACCTTGACTTGCATCGCGACATCTATTCCTTTTGAGGAGGCTGTACAATACTATGCCTCCCTAAGATATATTCACTTTGGGCTCACGGTATCTCCCTTAGCAACTTCTCGGACAGGCGTCAATGGAAGCTCGTTCATAACCCTCATGAATCGGTCTTATCTATTGTAACTGTTTATATTCGTTATAGTTATGTTTATGGAATAAAAAAAAAACAAAGTACGAATGCACAGCCTTACCTCTGCAAAGGTTTGAAATGCACGCAGGTTTTTGATTCCACTCCTGTATTAACGCATTTTCCTTATGCTACCGCTATAACACAGTATACTATGTCATCCAGATTGCTATACCACCTTGTTGATTTGTCCTAGCTACACGAGGCTATGTCTTCTTCAATTTTATGAAACAAACATGTGTCTAATCAATGTGGAACTAGCCTGTTTTCTTCCTGTGTATGATGTACTTGAATAAACAGTTTTGAAAAGAAAAAAAAAGTGGGCCCAGAATAAATCTGACCTCAGTATGTGGTCAAAATAGGAAATCTCATGGTTAGGGCAGATAGCAGCATTCAAAATAAAGGCACTTCCTAAGATATTATATATCTTCAGGGCAATACCACTAAAAGTTACTTTAGGGAATTAGAAAACAATATACTATAATAATATATATTTAGACAGGAAGCCTGGAATTAGAAACCACTGGCCCTGGTGCCAAAATTGCCCCGGAGGGCCCCCCAACTTCAACAACTGGTCTCTGCCATCATTGGCCCTTGCCCCCCTCCAACATACCCTCTGGCACACATATTGAAACATACTTACACAAATTACACATACTTACTCATACTCACTAACACACACATGCATATTAATTCTAAGGCACACTCCATCTCCCCCACTTACACATACATGCCCACACACAATTACTCACCCCTACTCACATACAAAATTACACATCCATGCTCACATACACACACAAATGCACATCCATGCTCACACACATACATACATACAAACACATATACATATATCCCACCTCTTGCCCGCCCCTGCTTACCTTTCACCACTCCTGCAGCTTTCAGTCCGGCTGCTCTCACACTGTGTGGGCAGCCTCGGTTTCATGGTGGGGTCATGTTACGTTCCTGTCTCCCTGTGCCGGTTTAAAATAGTTTAGAAAGGGCCCTTCTGACCTGGCCAGTGTCACGAACGCACCCTACTCCAAGCATGCACGTGTCTTGGTTCTGGTGGTAAAAGGGTTAAAATTCACTATCTGTCTGCTTGGTCCCCCAAGCGAAAAACGTGAGTCTTTACCAGACAACAGCAGAACTCAATAAAGGAATATTTATTATGAACAAAAAATAGTGGTGGTATAAGCGGAGGGAAGGTGTACCTATAGGAACCATAAGTGCCCTCCCCTTGTGTGGTGGAACCATACCAATCAATCATCTTATTCTCCCTCCTGTGCTCGCCACAGCAATAATTCATGCATTTATGAATTTCTTGTAGATTATGAAGTCCATAGATATGTCACACTTGCTACTTATGACTGAATACGAAAATTCACAATTTCTCCCATTTGCTGGCCATGTTTGTATTCTTTTTGTAGGGTGTGCTTTCCCCGTTCTAGATATGCACAAAAGGAGGTATGATTATGAATCTATGAGTTATTATTAGACTTGTGCATTCGTCTTCGGGCGAACATGAAAACGAGCACGAAGAGGCCGTTTTTTTGTTCGTTCCGTAGGAACGTAGAACAGAATACAGTGCCGGCAAACCGTAGGCGAAGACGAAGACTCACAACCACGAAGAATCGAAGATTCTTCGTGATCGTCTTCGTTTTTGCCGCGCAACCGCCAAAATTTCAAACAGGAGTGAGCTGATCCTCGTCTGTCCAATCAGCTCACTCTTGTGACGTCACGCTAAGGGTCTCGTCCAATGCCTGTGCTGCTGTTTTTTGAATTCTGAAGGCGCCTTTATAAGACCAGAGCTTGCCTGAGAGATCCATTCATTTTTCGCTGTGACTGCTTTGGCAACACTGCTGTGCTGCATCCGAGCGTTACAGAGAGAGATTGTTCTGTTCTGTGTGAGACTGGTAAGCCTTAGCCTGCCATTTCTCACAGTGTACTTCATCCTCACTTCAGTGCTACTTAATTAATAATAATAATTTGATTAATTTAATTTTTTTTAATTTAATTTGTCATCAACTTTAGTGTAAGTGCTGTTGAGTTGACAGTGCACCCAGTGCCTCAGTGGCACTGGGGTGCCCTTGCCCTGGGCTGGCACTAGTGCCTATTGCCTGTCCTGCTTAAATAAATTAAATAGAATTTATAAATAATAATTTAATAGAATCTATAATTTAATAGTTCATTATAATATTATATATATGATATTTGGTGCAGTCATATATATTATATATATAGTTATATACTATAGTATACTAGTGTAGAGTGTACTGTAGACATTCATCTACTAGTGTCTAATTTAAAATCAGTAATATTAATTAATATAATTAATAATTGAATTCATTATAAAATTATATATATATTTGTCAGTTATAGTTAGTAATAGTATACTAGTGTAGAGTGTACTGTAGACATTCAAGACATCTACTAGTGTCTAATCTAAAATCAGTAATATCAATAATTCTCTAATTCTTTCTTATCTTAATAGTTAATTAAATTAGCTATAAATAAAAGCAATAATATTAATTAATTACTACTAGCGTATAGTTCAGCTAATCTTATTAGTACTGGTGCTGCAGCGCTATAGTTTGTGCTTTGTAAGAGACCAAGTCAATTTTTTCTTAATTAATCTTTCATTTTATTTCATTTGTTTTGCTCACCTCAGTCCATCAGTGAAGTGAACTTGTTGGGCTAGTGAGTGCAGCCGCATAAGTGCTGTGGTTTTTTTTGATCAGCAAGCAGTGACGTTAACTGTTTTGCAAAGATTTTCTCATTTATTTTACATTTTATTTCAATTTTATTA